>PVIR01001181.1:0-66821 GCA_004026965.1 Petromus typicus | reverse complement strand
CCCAACTATTTGTAACTTGATATTTCTACATACTGTGTTATACCAACCCTCTCCTCCATGTAAATGTGTATACTCCTATTTCTTACTGACTTCCAGTTAATGCATCCTAGAACTTACTCCAAATGCACAGGTTAATGTGGGGCTGTCTCTCAGTGTCATCTGAGCACGTCACCTCTGATTAGGACGGGAAAGGCAAATGGCAGATTAACCCAGGAGATGAAGATCATTTGAAAGAAATGAGCCTGGAGTTCTACTCTTCCTTTAATAAAAGATAAGAGTAGACTACAGAAGTAGTGAAATTCTAACTATAAAGATTTTTTGCTTTAAGACACCACTCTATTTTTCTCTGATTTTTTTTATTGATTGCCATTGGAATTTGGATTACTGTGATCACTCCAGTTACAACTCCATTTTTGCCCTTTTTTAGGGAACTATCATTTCTATTATATATAATTTCAGATACGTATGAACCATCACCAGCATGTTTCTTTCAATTTGTGCCCAAGCTAAAGGAATTCAGATGTTGAAAATGAAAAATCAAAGTGTAAACATACAAATCTTATCCTAGATTAAAACATGCCAAAGCTAGAGAAAATGAGTACTTGCTGAACAGATAAAACACACAGTCATCTTAGGAAAGTCAAAGGTATCCAAATATAATGTAATTTATCAGAAAAGATGTCACACATTCTGAACTGTAGCATCAGATAAAGAAATGCAATGTTTCCTCTTAAGTAAACACTGGTATCTCTAAAAGCTAATTCTTTCTACATCAAGAACTTGAATACATGAAAACATTTCCATGTTACAATATAAGTGAATGTAAGACAAATCATTGGGTATGCTTGTTTAAAAACAGAGAAATTTGGACTCTACTTTCCCCTGGGTATGGAAATAGGCCCAAACTTTGAGCAAGAGGTGAAAGAAGGGAGCTTCTTTTCAGGTATATTTTGTTATATGGTCAAATTGTTGAGTCAGCTTGGTCCAAAAAATGGTGAAGTGTTGCAGGGTGGATGGGGGAAGGAGAAAAAATGAGAATCAAGTTATGTCATATTCAGGTACAAACTCTCACTGTTAAATGCAATGATGATGGATGTTCATAATGTACCAAAAAGATTTACATTTTTTAAAAACTCAGTTATATACCAATAAATTTAATCAATTAAATTTTTAATGGATATTAATTTGTAACACCAGGGATTACAAATTATGACAGATGCAGTGACTGAGATGTCTTCCAGAGTTATAAGTAGCATGTTTGTGAATGCACATACGTGTGGTGATTTGTTACCTGTTCCTTCTGGCTTCTGCTTCTCAGCAGTGTGAAGCAGACTGGCTCTCATCGCTCTACCTGGCAGTACCGACAGTCCCGTGCTTTACAGTCCTCTCATCAGCTTTAAGCATCATGTTCTGAGATAGTCCAGGTTGTTTCAGGAGCTGGCTGGCTGTCCAAAAGCTGTCATCCATAAAAAGAACTCATTATGAACTCACACTTCCTAGTGTGGTTAAAACCATGTGTCTTGGTTACTTTTCTTTCATTGCTGAGACAAAATAAGCAACACCCAAACGTAAAGGGTGAAAAGTGTGTTGTGCTCTCAGTGTGTAGAGGATTCATCACACTGATGTGATCCACAATCAGCTGGATCCAAGGCAGGTTGGCTTTCTAGAGGGGCATCTCAAGGAGAGACAGTCCATGGCAAGCAGAAGGCAGCAAAAGCCAGCAACCAAGGGGCTACCACAGTTGTGTCTGTCCATAATGGCACATCCTTAATCCTAGAGTCCTTGGTGTGAGCATTGCACCACGAATCTCTCCTACTATTACACACTCTAGATCCAGCCACCTCTGAAAAGCCCCACAGATAACTGTATGAGGCTTGGAAGGGACATCTAGACACAAGCCATAGTACCACTCTTGGGCACTGAATGGTTTCTGTTTAAATGAAGCTGGATATTAAAATCAGCGTATCAGACAGATATTAAGCATAATTTTCATGACCCTCAAAGAAGCTCCATTAACTTAAGGACTAGAACTCTTAAAATAACCCCAATGACTTAGTGTTTGTTTCCTCTCTGCACTTTGGAATTTAGCCTTTTCCCTTGGAAAGTAGAGATCATAAGCTCTGGTGTGAAGGGCCAGGGCATAGCTCCGTGGTCAAACTATAAGGGCTTTAGATTGTATTCAGATGGGAGAGAAAGCAGGCAAGCAAGGAAGAAAGAAAGAAAGAAAGAAAGAAAGAAAGAAAGAAAGAAAGAAAGAAAGAAAGAAAGAAAGAAAGAAAGAAAAAGAAAGAAAGAAAGAGTCATTTGGATCACAGAAAAGAAAGATTACCAAGATTCTTATGAATGCATTGCTAACCCTCATGATCTCTATTCTTTCTTCTTTGACAGCAAAAATAAAAATAGATTATATTTTTACCATGAGAAATCCTCTAAATCATCACCCATATCTGAAATTGTTCTGAGACGACTTTCTGGACAGGAGTGGGAGCAACTCACTGAAAGTAGCACAGCTCATGTCATTTGTTACATCCACGTAGGTTAACTGCACGTGTCCCTTCTCTATCAGAGCCATACCCATCAGGACTGCTGCATTCTCATGGCCTTCCTCCTCCTCTGCCTGTGAGCACTCACGTTGTTTATCACAGCAGCATGCTCCTGCTCTCCTTCTGCCTCCAGCTCCTCCCAACTGCACTGTGCCCAATGTTTGAATAACCATGCTGCAAAAAGCAGGAGTCTATACTTCTTCTCTAATTGTCTTTTATTCAGTCAGCTATGGGATAGGTAAGGGCAACACGGCTCAAAAAGAATATTTAAGACCCCCATTGAGATAAAACATTTTAGATAAGAACATATTTTGCATTCGCTCCACTTAGGCATTGAATTACTGCTGAATACATCCTGTGTTACTATAGTAATTGATTTACAAAATAGCTTTTATGTAGCACATACAAACCCTCTCTTTCACCAAATGGGAAAGATTTTCAAATGCAACAGTTTGATGGAGCAGAGAGCCCGCTGAGCTGCAAAGCAAATACAGCTATCTGATTAATTGATTCTGACCTCATAAATATTATACTCTAGAGGCTCTAATGGAACTTCCTGAGGGTAAATTGTATGGTTCACCTCATTCATTTATATCTCTGGCTGACAGATGTACATTACAAAATGTCACTGAATATGCTGGCAATAAATGAGGTATAACATTAGCATCTTGATTCTGTGGTGGGATTTTTATGTAGCACTTTTGTTGAATGATTCCAACAGTAGTAAAAATATTACAATATCATTCACCACACATAGTCTTTTCTATTTTAATCAGTCTCCCAGCAATTCCCACTGATCTTCTTTACTTAGAACTGAAATTTCTACAGTTATAAGCAGGTTTCTCTTTGAAGGTATGCTGGGTCCCCTGTGTGAGTGATCATCACTGAGTGTGAGCACCTCGCACATCTGGGGTTCTAGTTCTCATGTTACTAGGGTTCTTATACTCAAAGAACATAGGATAAACTTTAAACTTTACTATGAGGCAAAACTTAAATAAATCACCAATTGACAGTCTTCCTTAGAATATAAAATTCTACCCTGATGATAATTATAGAAAAATGATCACTTCCTGCTTTTTAAAGAAACATTGACAAACATGAAAATGTAAAGAACACAATCAAAAATAAAGTAATTTTACAAAATAATGTAACAACATGTTTTAGCACAATGATACATTGTGTGCAATTGTGCTAACATTTTTCTGAGGAAAAAAGATTTTTGCTAGTACAATGAGAGTATAAAACCTGCAAATTTTGGTGAGTGTTATTCTTACAAATGAGAAGAGTAATTTAAAGACAACTGAGCCTGGGGAAAGGAAAACAAAAGAGAAAAAACAGTTTAATAATATGCTTCGGATATCCCTATTTGTTTTCATTTTGGTTTCCTGGCATGAAAAGAAATTTTAAAAAAAACTGATCAGTTTCAAAACTTAAATTAGCAAAGACAATCTTGGCAAAATTGAGAGTTTTGATATAATAACAAGAATAACTTCCTGGAAACAAGGCTGTCACTGTTCTTATAAAGACTCGGTTCTCTTTATTTTGTCATTATCACTTATATACTCATTATTTAAATGTCTCTAACCATGTGGAAGGGAAAGTAGATTTCACTTTCTTCTGCAAATAAGTGAGGAATACAGAAGTTAAGAAGCCCAAGTATGACGTTCAAAAACAGTAGCTGAGGAGATGGCTGACACGTGTCAGGGTCTAACTCAGTTACCTGGATGTGTTCTGTCTGCTTCTTCACATTGTAGAAACCCAGCTGGCACACAAATAAAATCCTCTAAAAAATCTGTAACTGGAAACATAAATGATGGCTAATGTGATGAGAGAATTTACAACTTAACATCCTGGGTAAATAACAGACAGACATTATGGCACTGGCCATAATGAGGGAAGATCTGTTTTAATATAAGTAAGCATCGGGGTTTACAGATCCTGCTAAGGTAAAAAATAAAAGAGACCTAAAAAGTATGCAATGGATATATTTGCAGACTTCCTCAATGATCCTCAACACATCCTGCACACCTCCATTTGCATTCCTTGTGCAGAGAACACTTCTCTGAGCCTCTTTAGCTTTGTGTTTTTATTACTTTCTTTCTTACCTTTAGGCTTATACATTCAAGAGCATGACTGTGTGACAAAGACGCCCCATTCCTGTTAGACCACTGCACTCATGATTTGAAAGAGGTTATTACGTTTGTTTGTTGTACCTCTAAAGTGCTAGCTTATGCCATTGAGAATTATAATTTACATTGTGTTTAACTAACAATTCTGATTTCTTTCAGGTGTGTGTAACTATAAATCTGTGCTCTATAATTTCAACAAATTTTAATTTACTCAAAATACCTCATCTATTTTTACTTTCTATAATTGTTGAACTTTAAAAAAAAACTTTGATCAATGTTAGAGACAGTATAAAAAAACGTGATCATTAAATATGTATCATTTTTGTTAATGTTTAAGAAATATATTTCACATTTCAACTTTATTCTTCTTAAAGCATTTAACTAAAAAGCTTAATTGATATATTTCATACGAATCTACACATTGTCTGATAAATGATTTTCACTGAATTGATTTAAGGTAAATTGACTAGTTTCTTTTTTGCAGTGTCAAGCAGGAATCACAAAAAAATAAGTGCACTGCAAATTTTAAAAATTAAACAATAGAAAGTGAAGTGCACACATGTATGTATCCATAAGGAAGATGCTTCCAAGTTCCTTCAGATAGGTGAAAGTCCAACTGCACAGACTATTAACCTGTCTCAATCATTCTTTCTTCACTTGAAAAGAATATAACAACAACTCCCTGACTCACTCACAGGGACTAGGGGGAAATTAAATAATGTATTTGAAGGCTTTTGTAAAGTATAGAAAACCACAAAAATACAAAGCAGCTCCATTGGAAGGGCCAGTTTGTGTGACCCATCTATCTTTGTAAATTTTTTCCACACTTGAGTTATCTGGAAGTCTGAATGCCACACTCATCCCTCAGGGTCTTTGGAGTTAATGAGCCATAGGTCTAAGGTTATAAAGTTGCTTGGGTATTTCCACAGTATTTTTTTTCAATCTATTTTAAAACAAAAAACATTTATTTCTGGAATTCTTTGAGGACTGTAATCTACAGAGGGCCAATAGTGCAAATCAAGATCTCTGCAAAACGAACACAATAATGTCTCAGCTAGTCATTGGCATGTAACCTATTTCAAAGTATTTTCAAACCACCCTTTTTATCAAATGCTGTCCATTCAAAGGGTAGAACTTGTACTTCTCCTTCTGAGCATGACACAATGAGATGTGTTCTAAAACCAAGTATCAAATACAGCCTGACTATAAGCTACAAGAGATCTGGAGCTCAGCCTGGCCCCATATTTTAGTCTACATGGTCACTAGCAAAGGATCATGGGAGGAAGGGGGTCAAAAATTAGAGTGACTTTCACCACCAGAAGGGGTATCTCAATCTCCCTCCTGCACACATGCACTTCCTAATTTATATCTACATATTCCCTAGTAGGAGAAGCGTCACATCTTGTTTTCCCGAAGCTTGGATCTGCTGCTGCTTGCTGTTCTCTCCATGGCTACTTCCCACTAATTTTGTCCTGAGTCTTCTCTTCCTTCATAAATTATAACATGAGAATAATCTTACATTATAAAAATCACCGTGATGAGTAAATATGATGATTCATTTTGAAGTTCATGGCATAGGACAATTAGAACATGAGTCAAAGATATTGTGCTTAGCAATATTACTAATGTAGTTATTATAGATAATCAAAGAGAAGAGAGGAAATGGAAGAGGGGAACAATGAAACCAAATTAAGAGAAGAAAGACATATGTGTGTTTTTAATGCTTAATAAGTGAGTGAAGATAAAATACAGCACTGTGTCCAAGGAACAACTGCTTTTGCAGTTTCATCTCCTACTGTCATGTCTTCTACAGCCACTCATCTACCTTCTTTTTCTAAATGCACTTTGATTTCTAGCACTACCAGTCATTTTCATAATCTATTCCTTCTCCTTTGAGTAATATGATTGTCTGCTTACTTACATATAGATAAATTATTGGCACACAGGACAAAACTCATACAGAAGAGCAGATGTTACATACACATTTTATCCTTTCTAGTATCTTTTACATGCCTAAAATAAATAAATTCTTGTTAGGTTTCACATCATCAATGAAACTTCCAAACATTTATTTAACTTAGTGAAATTTCCATAATCTTGCTTTCTTTATTTTTATTAGATGCAGCTAACAAACAGAACACACTTTCTAAGACTTCTCTGAGCATTGAGAGCAAAGACAAACTCCATGCCTCATAATTGACATGATTTCACTAGAATAATATGGGACACTTAACTTCTGTGACAGGAAAACTTCATCACCAATCCTAAATATGTATTAGCATCATGGAGAAACTTTAAAAGTGCCAGTGTCTGTTATATAATCCAGAATTAATAAATTGAAATCTATCTTGGTCTGTGTTATGGAGAAAACAGATGCATTTTCTTCTACCTTTTTACAGATCATTTTAATATTGAAGCAATGGTTTAGCTCCATCATTTTATAGTTTGATGAAAATGAGTAATCACACATTTCCAACCTGTGCTTAAAATCACAGCTTGCTAACTTCTTTACCCTCACACAAAGAATGAATTGGAACATTTCCAAGTAGAGCAGGTGACAGAGCCAATAGGCTGAACAATGGTGTGATTAATAGTTTGTAGGCTTTGTGGCCAGAGACATATTCATTTCTTCCAGGCTTGGAGTCCACCACTGACACTGGAGTGTGCAACTTGAAGGAAAAACCTCTTTTAGTGAGGCAAAGATTAACAGTGTGGAGGAAAGAGCTTGGTTTTGAGGTCACACAGAATACAATTTGAATCCTGGGCCTACCACTTACTTATTCTAGGCAAGTCTCTCATCCTTCATGACCTCTATCAAGTATAAAACAAGAACAATAAAACCAATACTAAAGCATGGTTGTAATAATTAAGAAGATATACATAACTGGGCTGCCAACTGCTGTCACATTAATTTCCTGCAACCTCTGGGAACTGTCTTCCTGCAAATCCTGAAGCAAACTGGATGATTCTTAACAAAAATACATTTACTCAGGGCTAGAGCAGAATCATGCTGACCTCATTCTATGTAGACAACAAATCATGGCTCTCTATTCTTGAGTTTCATCCTTGAATTCTACTTACATATATTTGCCAGAAAGTCCTATGTTTATAGGTTGCCCTTTAAAAGACACAGAATTACTCATGTCCTTTAAAAAATCCTGGGCTTGTATCAGCCAGAAACTTTGAGGTCTCCTCCTTCCCACTCGCAAACCTGCCTTCACTTACAGTCTTTCATCCTTTCCCGTGACACCTCTGGCAGAAAGCCTGGAGGGAGACTCGTGACCCATAAAGTTAACTTACCTCAGGATTAGTAGACAAACAGGCTTAATCTAACCCAGAAGACACCAAGAAATAATAACTTGGAAAGCGACACTAGGCTGAGCTCATGCACAGGCAGCTTTCAGAACTATCATTTATGCAGCTAACAGCGTGCAGCAGAGATCAGTTCACTGAGAAAGCAATGTACAAGCAGCCAAGTTACAGCTTTAATTATAAGATAACTGGTCGATTTCTGCTCTACAGATTCCAAAGAATTCACTCAGCCAAGGGAGTGAGTATCCATCTTACCGCTATGCCAGTCACCATCAGCAAACTCATGACTCAAAGAAAAGTAATGGAGTATGGGCCCTTTCATTTCTGACCTCCCCTCCCTCAATTCCTTCAGATTACAAAATCATGAAATGATACCACCATTATATAAGTTTAAATTCTTAAACACTTCTGTTTTAAAATTTGTTTTACTATGTGTAAGAACACAGGAGAATATTATTCACTCAATTCTTACCAGTTTCTGAAACATTTTGTTTCACTAACTTATTTAACACACCCAAAATAGAAAAAGAACAAATTAGAAAATATGAGTAGATGACAGTCTATGAGAAAGCAGAAAACCTGGTGTTACCATTTGGCTATTTTTTTCAAGTCTTTCTCACTTCCTAAATCTGCATTCACTCCAGCCCTGGAAGGAAGTTATTACACAGTAAGGAAGAACCACTGAGGAATTGTACATCACTGCCTTAACACCCATAGTCAGTGTTGAATCATTAGCTCTAACAGAATTTGCCAACTCTCTTCTTTCTTCCTCGAGTATCCTAGAAGAGTTACCATAAAGCCTTTTTATCTTTTATTGCTCCAGATAGTTCTTTGGGTAAAATGAGCAATGTCTCAGACACAACCACCTTGAAGGAGTAAAGTCATGACCTCAACCCAGCGAGAGCTAGACATCCCTCTTCTTACTATTTTTACATGCAGTTGATTATTATTTTGAGAAGGGGACTTCTCTCAATCACTTCCCTAAACCTAAAATAAATCACAGCTCTTAAATATTAGGGCAATTTCAACTCTAGATTGCAATTGTCTGAAGAGGCATAGCAGACTTACTCATCCTTTTACTTGACAAATGCTTAGGTTGCACTGCATGCTTAGGGTTCTCTTAGATGCTGGCATCAGATAAGATTGAACATGTAAGCTTCTTGTGAGCTGAGTGTAGAAGGGAACATAAATAGGCATGCAAATGACTTCAGCAGTGCCTGATAATTTTATAGGTGTGTAGTGTTGTGCATAATTTTATAAGGGCCTCAGTGAAGTAGAAGAGGATGTTTAAGTCTAGCTAAAGACATGAAGAGCTCATCATAGATATTCACTTTACTGAGCATTTGAGCTGAGATCTGAAAATAGGATAAATGTTCACCAAACAGAAGAAAGGGAAGGTAGGGAAGGCCAGAGGAGGAATAAGAGAGGGGTGGGTGAGGAAGAGCAGCTGATGGACAGTCACTGAAGCTTTCTGAGGTTGGCATTGAGGGTCAGATTAAAGGTTGGAAGTGGCATGCTGGAAAGAGAAGAGGGTGTGTATTGGCAAGATAAAATCAAATGTGGGGAACCTCCTATCATGTCCCATGGTGGAAGATGAGGGCTGAGTCCCCAAGGATGGGAATTTGAAAGAGCAATAGAATCACACAGAGGTGTCTCATTTCCAAAACAAAGCACGTGACTATGAAGAGATGAATTATATAGTCTCCAGGGTATGTGGTTCAACTATTCATTAGTTCTTTGGCTTCAATTTGAGAACTGCATGATAGAAAGCATTTACCTTGATTGAGGTATGATATCCTTCCTCCTGCCTTCCCTCGCCCTGACCATCTTCCTTTTCTAAATGGAAAGAGAACTTTAGAAGGCACCGGGGCTGGAGAATAAAGAAAAGAGAGCTACAGAAAAATAAAGCGATTGGATTTTGTCTCCTCCCCGCTGTCCCCTTTAGTTTTGGTTATTCCTCATTACAGAAAGTGCCTATGAGTAGGAATGTTCAGTCAGAAAGCCCACATCAGAGGTTTCACTCTGTACAAAATGCTTCATTTCTTCTCACGCATACTTTTTACGTTTAAAGCGAAGCTGATGCACCTCCCTTCTGAGAAATAAATTGTCAATAAAGTGTCAGAGGCTGTAAGTCATAATTTACTCATAATATAACCAAAAAGTATTTATTGAACAGCTGTCATGTGCCAATATTATTCTAAGGTCCTATGGATAGAAAGATAAAAAAGACACTACAAGTAGTATTAAAACCCTCTGAACAAATACATTGAAATTCAAGTTAAACAAAGCACTTACTAGATTTAGAACACAATTCACAATACATGGAAAATTTTCTCAAGAAATTTTATTCTTGTCAAAACTGACCAGGCTGCTTAAAATCTGCTTATAGGATATTTAGGTTTCCATTTCCAAGATATATACTTTCTTTATAGAGCCTAAAATAACATCCATCTCTGTAATTTTACTCTTCCCTGCTAGAATTTTTGTTCTGCTACTGTTTTATCTTTTCTACTATATGGTCAGCAGGAACAATCTACATGATAATGATGAATAACAGTTAATAATGTTATCATACTTCCACATGCACAACATTGATAGATGGGGAGATATATTAGCATTGGATGAATTAAATTTGTAAACAGATACTGGTGTAAAAGGCAAAGCCATTCCTACTCAAAAACTGTAAATTTAAAAAAAAAAATTTTGAGACAGGATCTCGCTTTGTAGTTCAGGCTGGCACTGAGCTCAGCCTCAAAATCACAGCACAGCATTCCTACTGCCTCTGTCTCCCGAGTGCTGGGATTACAAGCATGAGCCACCACGCCTGGCACTGTGGTGTGTGGTACTGATTGCTGCTGGGCGTGAGTCTTCACACCCAGTATTGTATGTGGTTGCAGGGGAATCGAACCTGGGCCCTTGTGCTTGCAAGACAGGCGCCAGAACCACTGAGCTAACTCCCCAGCCCTATCCCTTCTCTGTTTTGTGCTGTGATAACTTTCCATTCTCTCCACCCCTAATCATGAAACACCAGCTAGTTCTTCCTATAGAAGGGCTCTTCCTTGTCCTTTCTGCTCCAAAACCCAAGCTATTTTCCTCTTACTCTCTATACCCACAGTCAGTCACTCTCTGATATTTTCCCATTTGCTGTTCATCTGTACTCTATCTAGCTCTGGAAATCCAGAGACTCTTTCTCACATGCTCTGAGGCCACCATTAGAGATGACTGGTTTTGATAAGGCAGGAGGCCTTGTTAGGCCCAGGTGATTGAGTGACTTAAGTGGGGAGCATGTGTACGAGCATGCTTGTGTAGGGACATGAATGTGTGAACTGATTGCTCTTTGGAGACACAGCCTCCACACCTGCAGTCTCAATTCATGCTAGCCAAAATATTCAGGGGAAAATATTATACTTGTAGTGAACCTTCACAGGCTTTTATCTCATTCTCATTCCCTAATTACAATATTGACCACTTATGCACAAGATCTACATTGCAAAGACATTGGAAGTAGCCTAGGAGTGATGTACAGTATAAAGGACGATGTAGATGGTTAGCTACAAATACTTCCCCATTTTATATATACGAGATTTCAGTACCCTCACATTTGGATGTCTTCCAGGAATCCTGCACTGATTCCCATGGAAACCAAAGTCTGACTATATTAATAGAGATGTGGATAAGAATGCACAAACGTGCAAGTCGTGCAAGCTTGGTGGACTAGAGTTTCCTTTTAAGAGTGAGAGAAGAAGAAAGATTATAAAGTGACTCATTTGATGAAGCAAACATGAAGGTATTTATATAATCCCACCAATGCTACTCCAGTAGCTCCCTATAGGATTCATACAAAAGTGAGAACAACTTTGGTCAAGACCATGGATGTTTTTTCAAATGTTGATTATGACCAGAAGGAGAGCACTTCAGATCCTGGGGGATGTTCTCAGGTTAACACAGAAAAAGGCTACAAAAGAACCCCTGGTGTCTTTTCATAACACTAAATTGGTGGTATACAAGTCCCAGGCCTTGCTGTAGGTACCACCATAAATCAATGTCAACTTCAGGAAAGCAAAACCAAAGAAGCATCATGCTCCTTGTCCCTAGCCTGTTTTCCTAACACAGCCACCTGCACCACTTGCTTTACTGGAGCTGACCCCTGGGAGCCACACGGCATGGAACAAAATTACATGATTTGGAGGAGGCAGAGAGAGGGAGAAGACTCTAGTGAGATCTCAGAAGAATGGTGCTCCTCTGGTGATAGCTTTTGTTCAGTAAACCCAGAGCCCACCTTTCTTGGAGGAGCCTCTATGTCCTACGCTCATTCCAGGAATAGGGGCCCAGGCCCATCACCCAGCTCCAGCATTACAGTTCCACTGTTCTTTTCAAGTATTACAATCTCATTAAAGTAGTCAAGCCTAAGAGGATACCACCAATTAAAAAAATTTCAAGTACTGCTACAAGGCAGTACCATTTATATACCAAGAGTCAGGATAGCAGATTGTAGTACTGTTGCTGAGGATTCATTTTCTCCATCCTGATTTCTAGTATGTGCATGGAAGTCAAGTCAGATTCTTTGGCTTTCATGTTGGCTTACAATCAAGATCAGATGAGCCTGTGAAAGTTAAATCTTTGTAAAATGGAGAGATATCACACTGATTTAAATGCACTGTTTAGGCATTTATGCCTTAGCTCAGTATGGGTCACCTGTTCAACAAAAACTATTCCACAGAGACCATACAAGCCCATCTCTGCCTCCTTTCCCTACTATCTCTGTGGCCAGGCTACTATTCCTTAGTTCTACAGCTTTGAAAACATTGGTTTTTTGCTATTATTCTCACACATTCATTTTAAAAGCAGAAATTTTAAAAATGAAATCTTAGAGAGGATTACCTTACATTTAACTTTTAAAAAAACTAGGAAACAGAACTGAAATAAGGGATGAAATGATCAATGTAACCACTACCTCTGGTCTCCTGCAGGAATTCCAAGACCCACTAATCAGAGTTGAACCACAACTGAATTAAGACCAACTCGCCATTCTCCATTTTGAAACTAAAGCTTTGTGTTGTCCCATAAAACACCATATTCAACGTTTGTTCATTTTGCACTCAAGATAGTATGGATCATGTGGAAAACCATAGTGACATTTTCATTTTAATTGATGGGCATTTTGTTGTTTTAGTAATCAGTCTTAAATTTTGTTCAGATTGAACATTATCTTGAGAAATCATCCTTTCTCCCTTGTAAATAGTGCAGACCAGGATAAAACCTAAGAGGTCTGATTCCCAAGAAGTCAAAACATAGAAAGGTAACTCAAGCTAAGGTAATAAGATGTTTTCTCAGGAGGGATACAAATATGAAATGTAGATGCTAAGTTGTGTGGAATTGGAAAAAAATGGTAGAATGCATTATTCTGAATGATAGAATCCAAATAACTCTTGAGTGAGTTCTTTAGTGAAGCTTAAATATCTTGAACAAATTTGCTCCTATTTTGTCTGACATAAGCCTGTTTTTGAATATTCTTAGCCATTCCTTAAGCTCAATTTCACCCTTTTGATCAAACCTCTTTAAAAACAAAACAAAACAAAACAAAAAAACCCCTAACTCAATAATTTTGCTTAGGTCACAAATAAAAACTGAAGTTCATATTCTTAATATTTCCAATTACATTGGATTAAATTTAAGGAAATAAATTTTGGGGTAACCAGTCTATACCTATAGTATTTTGTCACATTATTCCTAGGAGCACATATTGTAGGATGTGTAGTATTCGGGCTGTTTAAATTTTTTATCAAAAATTTATTTTCCAAATAAAACACTAAACGTATGTTGTATTCTAAGTTTTGCAGAAAGACAAAGTTTACAAAAGTTATAACACTTCCCTAGGATAACACAACTAGAGAAACATCCCACAATTGAAATAAATAATTATTTAGCTTCTAAACCTTCTTATTCTTTGATCTTATACCCTCCATGTTTTCAACTATCAGATTAATGGACACTTTTCCTAGTTTTTTGTGCATTTTGCTTGATATAGTATTTATTCTAAGAAAAATAAAATATTGATTGGAACACTAAAATATTAGGGGTAAATTTGTGTTACTGCATTGAAAAAGGTATATTCATTAAACATTTATTTCAGACATTAGATTTGTTAACAAGCATAAAGTCTAAGTACAACAAACAACTAGATGATACCACATTTAACATTTCTTCTTTTGTATATCCTTAGAAGCCTGGTTCAGCTAGAGGTTAACTAGTCAGATTAGCATCACTCACCTTTCCTGAAGTTCAGGAAGTGCCTCAGTAGTTTTAGTGATTCTGCTGATAGGGATGAGATTGTGTTTGGTCACAGCCTGCAGGTAGGAATATTGCATTGATTTCATAGAGCTTCTGACATACATCTGGCCTTTCGAGTCCAATGTAACTTGAACTCCTGGGCTTTCCTTTAATCACTGTTATTTAGAAAAATGAAATGCTATGGGAAAAATGAAAATAGTCAAAAATGAAAATAAATGTTTCTTTTGACCTTTGACAGCAGCAATAACATATATGAAATTGATTTGAAATTTTTATTTGAATTTGATTTGAAATTTTTCTACTTTGCAATCTCTGAAAGCATATCATATATTGCTTTTCTTCCAAACACAAAATGATCTTCATTTTGTGAAAAATTCACCTGCCTGTATTATACTTTTGAATTAACTTATTGGGATTGCTTCTGCAGTTATACGACATAGCAGAGGACACGTGTGTGTGTGTGTGTGTGTGTGTGTGTGTGTGTGTGTGTGTGTGTGTACAGGCAGACAAGTAGTCAGGAATTCCAGTTCACTTAAAACATTTCTCTGCTCTGTTAACCAGAAAAATTTCTTTCTTTGCTCACTAATTTTTCATGTTCCCCCTTGATATTTATTTGAGGATCAGCTACTGTGTGCTGAAATTTGTACTACATACTGGATAATGAATAAAAGAGATAAAGCTCCAACTGCAGGGTTTGTTGTCTAGTGACAGCATAAGCTGTGCATCAACAAGCAAGTATTGGCAAACTGTTGCCTCATTGTATGAAGGAGATGAAGTGGTAGGTAGAGAATACTGGAAAGGGAGGCTGATTCCACTATGGTTGTCATGAAAGGCTTGAGAATATTATATCTACTCAAGTAACTATACTTCCATGGACAAAAAGTGCAAAGTAGAGCATTTTTGAGAGCCAGAGAAGAGTTCAAGATGTTCCAATATCCCATCAGTCAGTAGAGCTAGCAGCAGGTACAAACACACCATCATCATCATAATCATCATCATCATTATTACATTTCTTCAGCATTCTTTGTTCACTGTAAAAGTCCCTCACAATTAATGTGTACGAGGGCCAGAAACTTATCTCAGTTGTTCCAGTACCTGCCTTGCAAGCACAAGATCCTCTAGTTCACTCCCCAGTAAACACATACAACAATGCCAGGCATAGTGGCTCGTGTCCACCAACATTACCACATACCACAATACCAGGCATAGTGGCTCACACCTGCCATCCCAGAACTCAGGAGGCAGAGGCAGGAGGATTTATGTGAGTTTGAGACTTGCCTGGGCTACATAGTGAATTCAGAGCCAGCCTTAACTACAAAGTGAGACCCTGTCTCAAAAAAAAATTAATATATATGAATTTTACTCAGTCTTTATTGCATCTATAATAACTGTATAATATGGTTATGTTGTAATTTATTCATTAGTTTCCTTAGAAAGATCATTACTCTATTACCACTTGTAGCTACATATAATACTGTTTTAAATATCCTATGAAAATTAATATTTTTTATTCCTTTGCTAGTCCTTTCAAGGGAATAGCTATTGGGTAAATAATTCAAAATTGATTTTTTCAAATGTTAGAATTTTTTCATTTTTATTATCAATATTTGAGAAACTACTTGTCTCCATTTATCAGCTGTTACCAGATACTCTGTTCTGGCCATCCACCCCTTCTTCAGACTGGTGAGTTATTATAGAGAAACTTCTGTTCACCAAACCTACTCCAGTCAGAGTTTTAATGGCGAGTTTTAATAGTGACATGAAGTGTAGAACCTTCACATAAACAATCCATTCTGGTAAATATGGGAGAAATATTACTTCATTTTTTAAAACAAATTTTATTTTATCCCATTCCCCTCCCCCCTCAGGCCTCCTCTCCTGCCTTTTGTGCCTCATAAAAGTGAATTTTGTTTCATTCTGAGGGCACAATGGTGATAAAACCCAAAAAACCAAACTCCAGTCTTAGATGTGTTAAGTTTTAGAGGATCTTATGGTTTCCATGTAGAGATCACCTGTGGAGAGTCAGATTCTAGAGCTCAAAGGAGAGTTGTGGGCAAGACATGGAAACATAGACCTATGGATGACACTCAAAGCTATGGCACAGGGAGTCTGAGGAAAGAGGCAGCTCTTCGGCTGAACCTTGAGATAGCAGTCACTTCAGAGGCCTGAAGAGACAGCAGCAGGGAAACCAGGCCCTTTACCTAAACCAAAACCCTACAAAATCAGGAAAAATGACTGTTCACATTGGTCTAGCAGATTCCATCCAATAAAGTTAGAGAAGGAAGAGCAGTTTCAGGTGAATCCAGAGTAGAAAACAGGCTTCAGTGTGTTGAGATGATAGTTGGAAAGGACAAAATGGAAAGAAGCAATATGAGAAGTGCCTCATCTTTAGGCCCAAGATGAGGAGAGGAACTCATTCTGCCTGCCTAGGTCTTTGGAGAAAGCAGCTGGACAAGTGGCCCTGCACATCCACAGGGACGAATTTGAGCTGGTGACTGGAGCAGGTCGAGGCAGCTTTCTGTGTCATTTGCAGCCCTAGTGTGTAGGACAACACGGGTTTAGGGCTAGCAAACATGCATAAGATCCGGGAAGGAGAAAGGAGACAGGAATGAATAGAAGGTCCTGGAAGTCACAAGTCCAGGTGACGTTGTGGGTGTGATGTAAAGCAGAGCCTTTAAGTGCCCTTAGGTCTCACTGAGAGCCGAGGCAGGTGAACTGGTAGCTAGAGTCACCACGACCTTCTCCTGGCCTACACAGGCTAAACAGTCAGCTCTGTCATGATGGGACATTGTGTTCCTGAGAGTTACTGTGCTGTGTGAAATACCACAGTAAAAACTTGGGAAAAAAATTGCATATCAGTGTCACATAAATGATAAAAAATGGACTGGGGCCTAATACAAATAGAAGCACAAATTTACACTTGTTAAATGGTCAGGATACACCTAAACGTTATAACGGATGGAGCACTGTACCTTGAGGACAGGCTGAAGTTACCTGAAGAAGCATCAGAGAATTGGAAGTACTAGAAGGATGGGAGCTGCGGGCAAATGCTGAGGTTAACAGAGGCCCCTGGACAAACTGAGAAGCCTGGAAGATGCTCAGGGAGTGAACATCCATATATTCTGTGTGTTCCTACAGGGCTCAAATCTGCCGGGCAGTCTTCAATATTCCCCTACAGCTTCTTATTCAAGAAATTGAACATAAGCAAAAGAAAGCAGGATTTATGCTCAAATTGTTCTGCAATATATCAACCATGTTTTCAAAACAAGCAGTAAAGCAGAACTGACCATGCCATGAATTCATCAGCCGCAGACAGAAGCAGATGTCAGCAAAACAACTGGAGACGGGATGGCTGGACCTTGTATCAGCAGCCGTCAGACTGGCACCTCCAAGGACCCACAGGAGAGTCTCGGAGCCTGTCTCTCCACCCTCGGGCCAAGTCCTGGGTTTTGAGTACAGGCAGTGGATCACTGGAAAGGATCAGGATAGGGGAAGAGATCAGAAGTGTGAACAACCTGGGCGGTGAAGGAAAGGCTGAAGCAATTGTAGTAGAATGAATTAGGCAATTTAAAAAAAAATAGACTGATCTAAATTTAAACCCCTAATCACACTTCCTGTCTGCTACTCTCTCAGAGGGATGTGTTGGAGGCATGAATAAGACTGGATCTGCTATGGAGACATAAAGGATATGCACTACTATTGTTCTTTTTCTCAAGAAACACAGACGAGGGTAACTTAGTGAGGATATTTCCAACTATTTTAATAAAGCTGACAGAGAGAAGAGTTGAGGAATAGACTGATGGTGGATACAAAATATGAGTTACACAGTAGTGCTTTATACCTGGAGAAGGACATATATCTTAGTCTGATTTTTCCTAGCAATTTTAATGACAGAAAGAAGACAAGAGATGCTTGGATCAGGCATAGCTCAAGACTTCCCAAGTTAGCACAATTACAGAGCTTTGGCACAGTATCCGTCTTCCTCCTTATTTCCATCATCAGGGTATGAAGAAATCAAATGTTGCCTCTTGAGAAAACTCTAGGAAAGGAAAGAGAAAGTGAATGTTTCAAGAAATAACTGGTCACAGGTGGTGCCTTGTCTTCTTTGATTTTTAAAAAAATTAAATTAACTACATCTTTTAACTCATACATAAAAATCAAAACTGGTACACATTGATGGGGTAAAATGTGATGTTTTGGCCCATCATACACTATGTAATACTTAAATCAGGTTAACTATATATGACTATATCATGATATCAAATAATGAATGTTTCTATTAACATTCAAACTCTTCTAGTTTATAAAAGTATAAGTCACTCTGTCATTATATGCAGTCACCCTACTGTGCAGTAGCCTGTTGGAGATTCTTGCAACTGTCTAATGGGTACTTTGTAACTATTGATCAAACTTTCTTAAATCCTGTTCTCGGTACTCTCTTGAGCTTCTAGTAACCACCAGTCTACTTTCAACTTCTAAAAGGCCAAGTCTGTTCCACATACACATGAGATTGTGCCTTTCTCTTCCTTGCTTATTACTCTTCACATAAAGATATCCCAGTTATGTGTGTTGTCACAAAGGACACTTATCATCTTCTTATCGAAAATAATATGGTAAGTCCTCAATTTACAAATACTCAAGCTGCAAACATTCATAAGCATATTTTATAAGACTCACAGGTGTTCTGTACAAGACTCTATTTGCCGGATTAGGGACAAAAGCAGTTTACAAAGATTTTTCTGGAAAGGAACCTGTTCATAAGTCAGCAAGTGAATATGTTCCACTATGTATAAGGACTAGATTTTCTTTTCCTCGATACATAGCCGAAGAAAGTGAAATCAGTATGGAGAAGAGACATCTCAGTTTCCCTCTATTAATAACTGATAGGATGTTTTTGATCTCTGTTGATCCAGAGATTGTATGGGAAGAATGACAAAGAATGAGGAAGATGAACAGAGAATTGTGAGAGGTAAAGTATCAGTGGAACTTCAGAATGTAGAAAGTGCAGGCAATATCATTTGTCTGGAAATCTAGCTCTTCTGGTTGTGATTAAAGTGAACCCAAATCTAAGACCTTATCATCATTTCTATGTCACATGGGTAGATTCCTAAGTGTCATGGAAGCGAGGATAGGCCAATATCAAGAAGCCTCGTTCTTTGGAGTGGCATCTGCCAAGGAAAGGCAAATAATTAGCCCCCATTGAAGATTTAGGTTATCCGTGTTTGTGATATATGCTTCTTCTTAAGGTCAGATTTTCTCTAATGTTCTAAATGAAAGCACTGATGTACAGGAAATTTAAGTAACTGTGTCTAATTCATACTGCCAATAAATAAAAAAATCAAAGCTCATTTCAACTCTGATATTAAAAGTTCATGCTTTTTAAACTACTCTTTGTCCTTCATATGGTATATAACCCCTTTTAACTGTGACTTTCTTATAAGTGCACATTGTAAAAGTTCATGTAACAGGAAAATACCAGATGCAGTGTAGTTCTCACTTTGATATATAGTATTTATCACTATATTTTATAAGTAGAGGGTAACTTACTTACTTTTGTTTTCATTTTCCTTTACACTGAGGAAATGTGTGAATAAAATGAAGAGAAGCTATTGATATATTCAGCCACCTTAGATTAGAAGACCCATAATGGAAAAACCACAGCCTGCTTGGAGAAACAAGGTGCTTTAAACCATCTCAGAATCTCAAAGATATGAGCATCAAGTGACTATGAGAGCACCTATGACAGAGCCGAATTCTTCAGTATCATTCACTGAATGGATTAGTGAACAAACTAATGAATGAACACATTTGAATCACGCACTTTTACTTTCTAGTATTTTATGTAAGCAAGTAAGTGTAATTAGGCTTCTAGACTACTTACTTTCTTAAATTTGTAAAAGATGGATGACATGTGGGTTCTCTGCACCTTAAATGCACTCTTTAAAAAGGGGCAAAGCAACTGCAGCTACTGCCATCCATTCAGTACCTCACTACTTCACACCTTGACATATGCAGACCATGTTTCCCAGTTCCTTTAGTTCTGACTTCAATGTGATCCAAGTCAGTGGTCAAAGAATCTTCCAAAGGAAGACTAGGTTCCACCACTACCACTCAAGAGTGAGACTGCACCTGTTGAGTAGGTGCTTGTTCAGTTTGATTATGGCCAACTCCTCCCTATGACCCACCGGGTTAATGTGCTCCCAAACTGGCCTGTCTTCTCTTACTTTCTGGATCCTGCCATGATTGGCTATCTTGGTGAGCTCTGCTGCAAGAAGCCCAAAGCAGTGAAATCTCCAGTCCCATGAGCCAAGTAAACTCTTTTCTTTATGTTAATTGCCTAAGATGTTCCACTAATGTGACAGATAACTAGCTAATGTAGAGCTGTTGGTATGGTCTGTGCAATCAGTATTTTAAAAGAGCCAAATACCCAATGAACTCACATTTCTTAATATCACAAAAGGCAAATTTAAAGGGAGAGATGAGCTTCAAGAGGCAACCTTTTGCTTAGAACACCAGATACTGTCTCCCGCAAAAACTCCAAGCTAGTGATTATCACAGCCTGGCCAGGTCAGCAGGACAGAGTCATCTTACTGTGGTCCAGCATAATGTGAGCATCTTTAAAATATTCATATCCAAAACTGTAAAATACAGCTCAAACTTCAAGGTCCTGTTGGCTTCAGTTCAGTTTATATCATGATCTATAAAACTTGAACGCTATATGACATTTCTGAAACCCATGTTGTTGAAGTGACTATAATCTTGATTCAACCCAATCCATTACCTAGTGGGGAAGAGCCTGCAGTTCATCCATCAAGCTGTCATAGGTGAGCATCTGGTGGGACTCTAGTGTATTTATAGAAAGTAGCATGAATGCTGCCAGTGTATCTTGAAGAATCTGCATGTGGGTTAAGGTACTGACACAGAGAAGAAGCAGCAGAGACTCACCAACAGTGACTGACAATACTTTTGGGAGATCAGACTGTGACAATGGATGTCTTTGGCCACTGTGCCAAGTTGGAAAGAGTAAAAAATGAAGAATCTTTGGTGGTCATATCTAATTTTCACCCTGATCAAATGTCTTAATGGGATAAATGATGATGGCTCCTTGCATGTTGGGACTAAACGGGATGTGAGATGTTGTGAAGGCGACTGATTCCTAGGAAAGTAGTTCATTCACTCAAGAGAAGGACCCACTTTGCTCAAGAGAAACAAGAGAGAAACAATTTGGAAACCTGAGAAGTTGTACAACAGCATTGTCTAGACTAAAACAGGGTTTATTCATACTGTCCTTTTCTGTCAGATCTACCTGTATTGTATTCTCCTGAAACGATGAGCTAAAAATACTCTACCCACCCCTAAGACTCTACTACCAATGGGATCCATGCCACAGCTGACCTTCACACCAGAAATATGTACCCTCTGACTTCTGGTTTTTTCACTAAACATATCTAGTCCAGTATTTTAAAGAATTAGTCATATCCTGGGATTCAATGTGTGCACCCAGTATTGCATGTCATGTGTTTAACTATTCTAAATGCTTTCTTTTGTGTATTACATGTATTAGTAGCATATGTGCCATATAATACAAAAAGAAATCTACACATAGACAATAAAGTTTATGATCCAAAGGTACCAACCAAACAGCCATCAGTAGGGCAAAAATAAAACAGAAAAAGATAGGAAGGTCAGAAACTATAATCTGCTCTACTGACATTTCAGACTCTTTGATAGGCAAGACTCCTGTGTTCTACCAATGAGGTATGAATATGGAAGGGGTGTGTAAAATTCTTGGAAAGAATCATTTATTAGATATTCATGAATGAATTTATGCTAAATATAACTGATCTAAGTGGCATGAATAGTACATTTTGGATAAATAAATCACTTGAAAACTCTTGGAAGATAATATATCTGGGATAAACATGAGTTATTTGAAAGAAAATGTATAGCCTTTGAGACCATGATATTAATGCAATAAATTAGAAACACTTTGTATATTATAGGGTTTCACTTATATGAAAAACCCAAATTAAAAATAAGGAGCAAAATAAAATAAAGACAATAGGAGTAAAGAGATAGATGTTTTACAAATGGGAAGGGCACACAGAGGTGAAATGGAGATAATGGAGAGAAAGGGATACAAAAGAACTAAGATGTGTTATGTAAATCTGCCAATTCACCATGATGAAGGTGATCATTATATATAACCAACATGTACTAACAACAATCAAAAATGGAGAAAATGAAGTAGAATAAGTGAGCCATATTACAACATTAAGAGAAAGTGAGGGAAATTATCAATAATGAAAACATAAAATGAATGCTGTCGATGGTTGAAACCCAGTGAAACTTCCTGAGTACGGAGAAGAAAGAGACTATATTCTCTCAGAGCTGTTTAGGCAACAGTGTTCTGAATAGAATAACTAGAAGGCTGAGACAGCCTACCCTACAGCACAGAAATGAATAATTGTTACAAAAATTATAGTTGAAATCAAAGGTTAAACAAGAACTGGAATTTATTCATAAAGTATTTCCCTATGCCAGTGTCTTTAAGAGTTCTACCTACCCCATCTTCCAGCAGGTTTCATGTTTCTGTTTTAAAACTGAGAGCTTTAATCCATTTTGATTTCAGTTTAGTGCATGGCTAAAGATGAAGGTTTAGTTTTAATCTTTGGCAAGTTGAAACCCAGCTTAACTTTCCTTAATTACAATCTAATTTTATATAGCTTTGAAAATACCCTTATAAATTACATCCTCTTCTATCCCTGTATCCAGCTTTGAGCTTTGCTATAATTCTACAACCAGTGCTTCAAAGCAGAACAAACTCTGCAGAGCAAGCACTAGCTCTTGTTCCAACAAGTGCATCGCCTAAAGGCAAAGTAATTCAGGAAAAGAAAAATGAAGTAGATATATAAGTAGCAAATGGTACACCCATAGTAATTATTTTTAGACTGGGAACTTGGAACATAACTTCCTTGCAGAGAAAGTAAAAGATTTTTTAAAAAATTAACTCCTGACTTTGACTAAACGGCAGTACTCACAAGTTGTGCACAAGTTCTGTGAAATATATAAAGATGTACAAGCCTTATAGAATCAGTCTCTTCTGTCCTGCACCTCAAAGGATTTCATTTCCACAGATTCCAGCTACTGGTACTAATTGCCAGTGAAACAGCATTTAAGACCTGTACTCTCCTGTGCTTACACACTTTTTGATAGCAGACTCTTAAACATTAAAGAGCTTCAAGGATCTGTGGCATTAGCACTACTGGTAGGAAAGCCAGGGAAGTTGATAGGTGTTAATATTTACATCACACCTCAAGTCTTACATCATCATGCTTCCATTTCAAGATTTAATCTCTTCCAATTTTAATCTTCTCTTTTCCAAAACATTAAGTTAGTTAGATCAGGTACATAATAAAGAAGACAACTAAGAAGACACTGAGATTTCCCTCTAGCCAGTGAACTCCAGATTGTAACTCTGAAGTTGGATAGTAGAAGCCAACCTCATCCCTTCTCCCTTCAAATCACACCATCCACTATGATTAGTCATAAAAATAAAAATCTTCCTGTATAGCCAACTACTGGGTGCAGTGGAAGGTGGAAACCTTCCATTTGATTATGCATCTTAAAAATCTTTTTTAAAGTGAGTTTATTGGTACATTTTTAGGTAGAACTTATGACAGATCACACTGATCATTGAGAATTTACACCTGTACAGGACATAGCTGGATTCTTATTTTTTCCCATTTTCTTATCCTCCCTTCAACCTGTACATTCTCATATTTTCACCACATCTATAGTTTCTTTAGGATAGTTTGTGGAAAATTCTACCCCACCCCACCTCCACTTCTAGGCACTACTGAAGTCCTTTCTGCTATTACATCAGGAGTTTGATCTAGTGTTAGAACTTTAAATATGCATATCGTATCATATATTATTTGTTATGTCACACAACTATTATCTTGGGTCTTTCATTGCATACTCTTTTTCTTGCTAGGTTGTACACGCCATCTGAATATTCTCCGTTCATTTGGGCATTATGATTCTTTCTAGTTAGGAGCTATTATAAGTGAAGGATCTGGCAACATTCACAAATGTCTTATTCTGGCTTTGTGGTTTTTTTCACTTGGGCAAATGCCTGAGAATAGAACTACTGTCACCTGGTGATACTGTTTTACTTACAAGAAACAGTAAAATGCTTTCCAGAGTTGTTTGTACCCAAACAGCAGCAGATGACAGTCCAGCTGCTCCACATCCTTGCCAAACATGATATTGCTTCCCCCTCTCTCTGTATTTTTTACGTTAG
The DNA here is from genome assembly GCA_004026965.1 of Petromus typicus. Taxonomy (NCBI): domain Eukaryota; kingdom Metazoa; phylum Chordata; class Mammalia; order Rodentia; family Petromuridae; genus Petromus; species Petromus typicus. Next base: position 42,240 of record PVIR01001181.1, on the reverse strand, counting down.
CCATTTCAAAGACTGTATACAGATGGTTTGTTGTTTTCTTCTTTCACATTATCCTAAGGCCTAAAGACAGTGAGTATACTACCATTTATGTTTCGGTCACTACATTGTTTCTCTCTAAATGATCTTCCTTTCTTATATTTTATCTGATTGTTGGTCCTTGTATTACAGAATTGTGGCAATTCCTTGTCAGACATTTGTACCAAAATATTTTCTCCAGATTGGTCACCTACTTTTTCACTTTCTTAGCATGTCTATCAAGGAACAGAAGTTTATTATTTTCATGAAGTTTAATTTATCATTTTTTTGGTTTTTATGGCCAATTTTTAAGGTCTCTGTATTATTTTTTTAAAAATCTATAATACATTTCAGCCCAAATCTCATATATGATGTGGGTTAAGGATTGCTATTTCTCTTTTGCATGTATCTGATTATTCTGACACCATTGTTGAAAATTATTTTATTTTCATTTGATTAATATCTATTTTGAAAATCAATTCACTGCACGTGTGCATTTCTAAATTCTATTCCATTTCAGTGATTCATATATCTATCCCCATGTCAATACCACAGTTTCTTTGACAGCTGAAAATCTATTTTAAATTTTGAAAATGGTATATGATCTTTAAACTTTGTCTTCACTTTTTTCTTAATTATTTTGGCAATTCTGAGCCTTTCATAATTTCACATATATTTTAAAGCCAGCTATCAACTTCAATTCTTAAAAAATCTTGTTGAAATTTTAAAATAAATCAGCACACATGCTTAATTATAGCACAGTTACTTGTACAAAGTCTAAGAAATTCAGAGTAAAAACAAGGAAAAAACTAAAAGACAGATGATAGGAAGTAAGAAAATAGGTCTTTCCAAAGGGGGAAGGAATTAAGAGAGAGGGGGAGGGTGGGCGGAGGGGAAGGGGATGAAAAAGGAATGAAGACGTGTTCCACACATGTACAAATTTCTGAAAGAAAATGTAAATATTGTGTACTGCAAACATACTAATAAAAAAGTTATGATCATGTATGAATGATAGGTTAATTTGAGATAAACTGATATTTTATTGACTTCTAATCCAAGATCATAACATATTCGTTGCTTGTTTATAGTCTTCTTTTATTTCTTTCGACACTGTTTTTGTATATTTCAGAAATTTACAAAATATACAAAATTCAGAAATTTTTAGAAAAATTTCTAGAAAAATTCCACTTTAACTTTTAGTTTTCATTGTTACTATATAAATATATCATTTACTTTCTTATTTTGTTAATTTTGTATCCCAAGGCCCCCAAGACTTCAAGTATTATTTTAATACTTTCTTATAAATTCTATGTATCAATCATAGTTTCTATAAAATTATTAATTGTACTGTTCCTATATAATTTGAAACAACTGTTTTTTCCTGAATTATTACAATAGTTTCTTCAGCTATGATGAACAGACCTCAAGACAGCAGATATCTTCACTGTTAAGAAAAAAGTGTTAGTTTTGCGGAATTGTGTCTTAATTGCACTTTTCTTCATAAATGCATTTTATCAACGTTAGTAAGTTGTCTACTTCTAATTTCTGATTTTATTATAAATGGGTGTAAATTTTGTAAAATATTTTTGTGACTCTAATAAGATTAGATAATGTTTCTTCTATCTACTCATGATACTGAATTACACTAATGAGTTTTTTAATATTAATCTTGCATAATGAAACAGAGTTTGGAAATAATGCCTGCCTTTCTTTATATATTGCTGTATTTAGTTTTCTGAGGCTTACTTATTAATTTTGTGTCTGTGTGTTATGAAGAATAGTGATATACTGGTGTGAAATTTTGATTCCACTTTGAATCATAGTAATGCTATATTCATGAAATCATTTCAATACTCATGAAGTTAGTTCAATAGATGTCTTCATACCATGAGTCCGCCTTTACTCTACTATCAACAATTTATATCTTCTATTTGTATTGAATTCACTGAAGCCTGATACTTATCATATCTTTGCAACTTATCAAATAACCAATGTTTGGTTTAATTTATTCTTACCTACATTTTATCTATATCCTAGTTCATTTATTTTTGTGTTTAATATTTCCTGTTTTTATTTACTTTGGGCTTAATTTTTCTTTTCTATTTCCATATTCTCAAGGGTAAAATTAAGATCATTGATTTCAGAGCTTTCCTAATACACTCATATGCAAATTTAAACTACAGATTTGCTTCTAAGCTGACTTCGGTTTCATACTACTACTGTTACATTGCCACTTAGTCTTATTTTAATTTTACCTAATAGAAATGTATTCTATTTGCCCTGTATTCTCTTATTTTTGATTAATTAAGGAAGATTGGTTAATTGTCAAATGTGTCAAGATATTCCATGCTTTGTTACTGCCTAAAGTTTAATACATAGAGATTAGGGAACACACTCTGAATGCCTTCTTTTAAAAGTTATTTCTCATACACTGAATGTCACTTCTGCTTCTCTATGGAGTAGTATACTGTAGTTTTAAATCAAATCAAAGTAGTTAATGATATTAATCAAGATTAATATATTCTTGGTAATTTTCTATTTGTTCTATTAATTTTTCTATAAATTTTTTAAATTTTTGTATTCTTTTTGCATCAACAAATGCTACAAATATCACAAGATTTGTTTTATTTTTAATTACTAATTATCTTTAAATTTAAAATACATTTTTATTATTTTTATATTATTTTAGATATTTAAATACTCTGGCACTAGTGATTTATTTGGTAGATTCAAGTTTGTTCGTTATAATTTTTCTTCCTCCTGAGGAGCTTTTTTAACATCTTACCTTGTATATGGCTACTAGACATGAAATGTCCCAGGTGTCTTTACCTTGGTTTTTGCTTGAAAATATCTTTGTATTTTCTTCTTTTTTGAAGAATGGTTCTACTGCATATAGCATTCTACACCAAATGCTTTCATGTTTTAGTACTTCAGAGATATACTATTTTCCTCTGATGTGAATTATTTCTAAAAAGAAGTCAATATTAACTACTATTTTTATAATTGTTCAAGTAAAAGTTATCATTTTCTTTGTAAGATTTTCGATGTATCAGTTACTTTTAGCAGTTTCATTCCAGAATGGTGTTGTTAGCTAGGGACAATTAAGCTTCTTGGCTATACACATTTATGTTTTTAATCCATCCAACTTATTTATATTTCAAATTTTAGATTTTTTAATTTGAAATATTTCATTGGTTTTGTGTCATTTTTAATTTTTCTTCTCATATTCATGTTTTTTTCTTTGTTTTTTAACATACCTATAATAAATCACTTAAATTCCTATCCTAAACTCTGTAATGTCTGTCCCCATTGTGGAAACTCAAGTTTGTGTGAGAATTCTGCCAGGTCCTTTTGTCTGGACCCATGAATTTTCTTCCCATATAATTAAATACTATTAGGATGTAATATGTACATTTATCAGTTCTCCATGATTAATGTAGGCATTATTTATAGCCAACACATACTATAATTTTTCATTTTTTCAAACTATGAAGAGATTTGAAGATGTTACTCAGAAGATCATAAGGTTGTTCAATAAGTACAACAAAGTATCATCTTCATTGGTAGTTACTGAGAAAATGCAAATTAAAACCTGGGTTCTACCACTGTATAGACTAATCAAAATTCTAGAATTGATAAGTGAATTATGGCAACAAAATTTATGCAGCAAATAAAATAAGTAATATGCTACTATACATAACAATCTAGATAACTCTCAAAAACATAGTATTGGGGGAAAAAAAACTAAACTAAGAAAAGTTTAAATGCACTTAAATAAAATTTTAAAATAGGCAAAATCACTCCACAATAAAATTCATCCTAGTAGGGATGATATATGAGAGAGGGTGACACAATTTGGTACTGGGATGGAAATAGTTTTGTGGACTGTGATCCCATTCTGTTTTCTGATTTGGATCTTTACTATATGTATATGCTAGCATTGCCTTCAAAAAATATAATAAAGTTGCACATTTAAAATCTATTCCTATCATGTAGATTATGCTTCAGTAAAATGAAGCAAAACAGAGATTATCCTATGTATAAAATTCCTAACTGTAGCATATTGTAATACAGCAAAATCTCACAAGAGGAAAAATATAAAAAGTAACAGGAATTTGTAAACACATACGTTCTACTCCTTAAAGATAAAAATGTAACAAATATATTACAATAAGAGTAGAGAAAGTGAGTACTCGAGAAAATTTTAATTTACTTGTTGAATGTCATCTATTATTACATCAATTATCTACTATCTAATTGATATCAGAAAAATTCTTCACCCTTTTATGCATTAACTGTTTAAAAATCCTCTAAGTGCCATTGATATACTGAGTGCTTAGCACATATAGCAGACACTGGAATGAGCATTTTTAATGCATTTATCCAATTTATGATCTGAACAGCTCATCAAGACAAGGTGCTACTTTTGTGAGAAAATGGTGTTTAAATAAGCTTAGAAACTAGCAAAAAGACATGCAATAGCATGTGGCAAAACTGGGTGTTTAGGGCAGAGGCTTTCATATTGAAAGCACTCAAGCCATAATTGCTGTGAAAAGTGCAAGAGCTCTTTTGACCCTGTTCAGCTACACCCTTGTGCTTGTAACACACCACCCGGCCTCTCTAATGGAATGCTTAAGAATGTCAAGTAAAGTTGGTCTGAGCCTGAAGACGCCAGTAATTATTAGATAGCTCATTATTTACTAAAATAGTACTTGTTAACATATTGCTCTCAGCTATGCCTTCCTCTCATTCTCTCAACTTATTTATTTAACAGCTATTTTTTTTTTATTATGGACCAGTGTTCCAGGTACAAGGTATATGATCCAAAACACAAAGGGGGAAATACTCTCCCAGGGAGCTAAAAATCTGCAGAGGAAGACAAGTAAGGAATAAGGTAAAACTAGAGTGATAAATCCTTTCAGTGAGACAGACGCATATAGGATACAGGCTATTTCGGGGCCCATGGTTTAGCTCAGTGGTTCCAGCACCTGCCTTGAAAGTACGGGGTCCTGAGTTCCATCCTCATTAACAAAAACTACACCAACAAAAAAGAAACATATGATTCAAGCTAATTTAATGGTGTGTCCAGGGGAAACCTCTGCAAAAAGACAGTCTATCTGATGAGTTAGGGCCAGCCAAAGACCTGAGGAAGCACATCCCACAAACAGGACCAAAAAGAGAGGAAAGGCAGAGGATCCGAGGCCAGCCAGGCCAGTGGAGGATCTGTACTGGGCAGCACCAATCCCCTATAGCATCTTAAAAATATCAGGTTTTAAATTATACTCACCATACTGGGCATCTTTTGCCTTGAAAGTGAAGTCTGAGGATCCCTAGCAGTTCTCAAACTCCACTGCATTAATAGCCCTTTCATTTTGGTCACTGAAAGCAAAGCTGAAGCCCTGAGATTCTCTATACCCACCCATCAAAAGAGAGGATAGTGAGTGCCTGCTTTATTTCCCCTGTCTACTACTTTCTACTCAAGCAGTGTATAGAACTCTTGTCTCCAACCACATAAATTTCTCTTAAGTCTGAGTTTCTGCCTTGCACTTGATCTGGAATACATTGTCAATATGCATCTTCTAGCTCAGGAGCTGAGATTCTCTATCTCTTATGTGTTCCCATGTGACCTGTATCTGTCTCTGCTGAACAAGACCCAGGAAGACTCTGAAATATGCAAATATCTGTATCTTCCAGTAGTATTTAAGAGCCTGTGGGTTTTACTGCCTATTGGAATGGCACTCTGGGTAATGGCACAGATGGTCGCTTCTTCCTCCAGCTCTGCTTGTGATAATTAAGTTAAATAACATATGTGAAAGCACTTTACACATACTAAGTGCACAATTAATATTATTTTTATCCTGTGGAAAGTTAACTGCCTTAATAAAAGCTGAATTACTGATGATGGCACTATTAAAGTCATGCCTTAGTAAAATAAGTTTCTAAACTCCCTGGACTTCACAGGTCTTTATGTACGAATTGGGATCTGTTAACATATGGTCCATTTTGTCTGTGCTCAGCATTGTGCTAAACACTACGAGAACAGAAATGGGGATGTGGAGGAATCTCTGCCCTCAAGGATCTCCGATCCAGATGAAAGAATGAGAAAAATAATTCAAGAGTGAACATAATTATCTGCTAATCAGTATGATGGTATGTTAATTACTACAGGGAGCCAGAAGCAAGAGAGCTCAGGGAGAACTGGTGTTGACTCCCTGTCCTACATCCTACCACAAGCGGCCCTGATGGAGGCGAGAACAATAATCTAAGCTACAGGCCACTTCAAATGCCCCATCCCCAAGAGTACACAGCATACAATAAAGATGAGGGCTCATCTTATCCCTGCGTGCTGGCTTCTCACTTCACCGACATATGGGGAAGAGATGAGTTGATGTGTAATAAACTGCACACTTTACTGACCAGACAAGAGATCAAAAGACAGAGGAAGAAGCTGTAGGATCACAGTCCTCACAGGTGCTCCAACACAGGTGATTGAACAAAGACAGGCAACAGGCGGCTGCAGCTGTGGAGGGATAAAAGTTTAAGATTTGTTTTTTTGTCTTTATTTCACTTTCTACCTAGGTTCAAATTCAAGACTAATTTTGAGGGAAATTAATATGAGTATCCCACATTCTGTTTCTTTCAAGCAAAGAAAGAAAAAACAATAGGTTTGATAGCCAAGTCTATTTGCATTTCCACAGTCCTCAATTGATGTTTATCCAAATATGACATGGTTACCTTCCAAGTGTGAGCAAACTATAAAAGTGTCAAAATTATGCATAAAACATAATATTTATTTAACATTTATTGGTTGAGGGCCGGGGACTTAGCTCCGTGGTAATGGCACCTGCCTTGCAAGTGCAAGGGCCCAGGTTCGATCCCCAGTATCCACATATAACAATACTAGGCATGGAGACTCATGCCCACCAGCAATCAGAATCATATACCACAGTGCTGGGTGTAGTGGCTCACTCCTGTAATCCTGGCACTCAGGAAGCAGAGGCAGGAGGATTGTTGTGAGTCCAAGGCTGAGCTCAGGGCTACCTTGAACTACAAAAGCTAGACCTGTCTCAAAAAACAAAATTTATTGATTGATATTAAATTTATATTTTAACATTATTTCACTTTTTGGATGTGCATATGAGTGAACATCTCTTGCTCAAATTTTCAGAAGCCTTACTTTGTCTAAGATACAGTTTGCCTTGGACACAATAACAAATTTTATTGTAAATCTTACCAGTAATCATTTGACTTTCCAATACCTGAAATAGTCAAGAAGGACTTAGTAAGAGAAACAGATCTTGACCTAAACTTTCAAAAACTGGTAAGACTTCAGAGGTCCGGACTTTGATGGAAAAGAGTGAAGGAAGCTCAGTAAGAGGCTCTATGCTTTTGTAGTAAAGGGCTTCTAATGAAGGCAGATAGCGTATATTGTGAAACACAAACTAAAACTTAATAGGGTAAACGAGGCCAGTGAGGCCAATGAGAGAAAGACCTTAACTAACTACCCACCACCTGGACTATTACACTGTCTCCTGCATGAAATATCAGAAGTTTTACTCTCTGCCCTGCCTGATCTTTTGAACGCTAAGCTCTTGACTCACTACACTTCAGGGAACAATGTCAAATAGTTTATAATCCATCACATACCCTTATGGATTCTTTCCCTCTTCCATGTTTTTTTCTTGTTTACTCACTTCCTTTAAATTTCTGTCTTTAGTCCTCTTTTCTTCTCTAGTTCCTATTAAACAATTTGCGTTTTCTAGAATAAAATATCCTTAAGTGATTATGCCTCTAATCTCCAGTTCCTATCAATCCACTCATATTTTAGGTCTTATTTTGGCTTTGACTTTGTATGCTCTCTTCACTAACTTCCACTGTTCAGTTGCATGCTGCAGTCTCACATGTGAGCCCTCAAGATTCATATCTATTTCCATAAAAATATGCTTTATGTATGCAACTGCCTCTTTGTGAATATCCCCCACTGCAGATTCCTTAAAGGAAAGACTCTTTGTATTACCAGGACATAACTGAGTGGCTAGAAAATAATGAGCAATCAACACAAATTTGCTAATTGAGTGACTCTATTCATTATAATTACTAAAATATTAGAATATATGACTGTAAAAGTGACCCAGTAATCTAATTGTTCCTTAAGTCAAAATTTGAAACTTTAATATCATAGTTAAATTGTTTTACTTCTTATGCTACTTTTATTTACAAACTGCAAAATTTAGAGGTCTGGGAAATAAACATAGACAGGATGATCAAGCACAAGTTTTCCCAGAAAACTTTCCAATAATTCTTTAACAAATATGAATCACTAAGAACCATTTCAGGTCTAGAACCTCTGAATAGATGAGCACAGTAGTAACATCCATTCCCATAAACTCCTACAAGGAATACCAATGCAGTGGCTGAGTTCAGATTACCCTGATTAGAATCCTACTGTTGATGAATACATAAAATCATCATTACCAAGTAAATTAACTTTTCTCTATCTTAGTGTTTTGTTCTCTAACATAAGCATATTGATAAGCACAAACTTTGCATGATTGATCTTATGACTTAATATATTAACGTGTACTCAAAGATTTAGAATATTATCTGACCAAAAGTAATCAAATGGCTACAAAGGAAAACATAGTGAAGCTGTTAGTGGCATTATTATTATTCATGTGGAAAAGGTATGGCATTTTGAACATTAAGTAACTTGCCAAAGTAGAGTATATCTGGAAAACCAAGATTAAAAATAATAATATTAAAACTATTGTCATTTAATCATTTTAAGATCCTGGAGAATAAATTCTGATAGATTATTGATACTGGTAATTACAGAAGGTCACTACATATTGGTTGAGTGATCAATTCAATAGGAAGAATGAACATTTATAAACATACATGAACCAAATGCCAGTGCACTTAATTTCATAAAATGAGCACTCCCAGATATGAAAAATCATATAAACTCCAATATAATTGTAAACATAGCTAGAACATTTCCAGTTTAGCTCTAGGCTCCTGTGAGTCAGACAGCACAAAGCAAAATAATTAATAAATAAGCAAAAATAAGACTTAGTGAAGAGGCTGAGCTTGGGCCTGACCCATGCAACTCTGAGCAACAAAGACAGAGGACTCAAACTTGAAGCACCTTTTATTCAGTACCTTGAGAGCTAGCAATGTTACAGGTCACTCAGAAGGCAGTAGTTTCAGTACATCAGGAGTAACAAATGTGGCAGGTCACTCAGCCAGCTGCTATCTCAGGTTCAACAAATATACAGGTCATTGAGAGTAGCTTGTGTGGTACATCAGAAGTAACAAATGCAACAGGTAACTCAGAGGACAGCTTGTTTGTATATCCTAGAACAATGAGGAATTACATAGATCAAGGTACCAGGATAGTTCTGCCCTAGAGCATCATAGCACCTGGGCCCACTGGGGTCTTTGTTGTTCCCAGAGGTGAAAATAAAGAGCCAAGTCCTGAAGTCTGCATATGTTATAACTGGTCTTCAGGCAAGAAAGCTCATCCCAGTCCTAGCCCCAGTTGTCCAATTAATTTTCCCAATTAGGATTGCTCCAGATGAAATTGCTCCAACAGACAAAATTAAATGATAATTAAGACAGTTTCTATAATTAAATGATTATACCAGTATGACATATTAGAACCTACAGGACCCAATGAAAGTAGTCCTAAGAGTGAAGTTTATAGTGCTGAATCTATCAATCCAAAACCAGGATGAATTCCTAATGACGTACCTCATGGACCTAGCAAAAGAAGTACAAAGAAAGATTATAGCTATCAAAAAGTAATAAAATTGAAACTAAGGAAATAATATAAACAATGAATCAAAAAATGGATTAGTTGAGAGATTAAACAAACTAGACAAACCCCAGGCTAATCTTACCAAAATGAAGAAAGAGTCAAACACATGTAATTATGAAATTGAAAGACAAAATTACAATGGTTTCTGCAAAAATCGAGATGATTATCTGCAGCTACTTGGAGAGCTTATTTTCTAATAAAATGCGAAAATCAGATGTTTAGGTATTCCTGTTCATGAATAGGTAGAAGCAATATAGTCAAAATAGCCAAACCAAAAAGACTTCAAAGACTTGTGGATCCACAGAACAGTAGGTAAACAAGTAACTACAGACACATTCAGCCATATTGTGTTTGAGACAGAGGTCAAATTCTTTCATTCAAGGAGAGAGCTTCTTTAACAAGTACTGCTAGGGAAATTATCCACATGCTGAAGATTGAACCTGGACACACATTTCTCATCACGCACTTAACCAAAAGCAAAACGAATCAAAGATCTAGAGTTCAGAACAAAAACACTTAATCTGCTGGAAAACAAATCAGATGAAACACTTGAAGACTCTGGTGTGTGTAAAGACTTTAAGAACAGAACCCCAGTTACACAAGAAATAATACTAAAAATTAACAATTGAGATTATGTCGAATTAAAAACTTCTGCACCAAAAAGGAAGCTACCAAAAGACAACCTACAGAATGGGAAAAAAAATTGCCAGCAAGTCCTCTGACAAAGGATTAATACATAAAATACATAAATAACTTAAACAATAGACTCCAGATTTAAAGACTCAGTAAAGAAATAGGTATCTAAAATGAACAGATATTTCTCAGCTGAAGAAATACAACTGGTCAATAAATACATGAAAAAATGTTCAACATCGCTGGCTATTCTAGAAATGTAAATTAAAGCACACTAAACTATCATCTCACTCCTGAACAAATAACTATCATCATGAAATTAACCAGTGACAATTGCTGACAAGGATATGGGGTAAAAGAAACCTCTCTTCCTTTTGAATAGGAGTGTATATTGGCATAATCACTACAGAAATCATATGAAGATTCTTCAGAAAAATAAAAATGTCATTTGACCCAGATATTCCCCTTCTAGGTATCAGCCCAAAAGAGCCAAAGATCTCATACCAGTCACATACGCATAACCATGTTTTTAGCAGCACAATTCACAATAGCTAACTCCTGGAAGCAGCCCTACGTATCTAAACAATAGATGTGTGGATAAAGAAAATATAGCATTTGTACACAATGGGGTACTACTCTGTAATTAAAAAGGGTAAACTTGAGTCATTTGTAGAAAATAGAAGCACCTTAAGACCAAAACATTAAATGAAGTAAATCAAATACGCAAGTTCATATACCATCTGATTTCTCTTCTGTGAGAAACTCATACTGCATATAAACAAAGTATAATGTAAAAAATAGGTAAAAAGAAAAAAGAAACAGAGAAGAAAAATTATTGTAATCTAGCATGGACAGTATATCTAAAAGTAAACTTTGATTTAGTGTAATTGATTTATATGCTTTTGGCCTAATAATCTGGTTGTTAATCTGTATGTACAATAATGAACTTTGCAAGAACTTGTTTGATAAATAAGTGAATCTGTTCCTTTCAAGAAAGGGAAAATGGAGGGGAAAGGAAAAAAGAATCAAGATGTGTTATGGACATGTACCAATTCACTAAACTGAGTATAATTATATAATGCAAACATACTAATATAAATTCAAAAATAATGAGAAGGAAGTTAAGGCATAGAATATATGGGAAATTTCTGTATAATCATTGTAATTTTGCGTAAAAGTAATACAATTTTAAAATGAAAAATTTATTTTAAAAAAGACAATTGATAATCACGAACAATCTACAACCTAAAAGTAATCTAAATATTTGCACTGTTAAAAAATAAATAATTTTTCATTTTCTATATATTTATGCCTCTGATCAGAGTCCCAAAAAAACCTTGATTTCATTATAATAAGAATTTATTTATTCAATTAAATTTTATTCAAGAAACTGTTTAACACATGGCAGTACCACTGACAATACTGGTATAACATTTAAGGCATTTAGAGAGATTTTGCTAAACAAAAGGTTTAGGATTAGCTTCCGGAAAAGTCATGTGTGAAGCTTGTCACATGGTGTGTGATGCTCTCTATTATCACTGGCTGAGATGCGAATATTCATCCAGCTGTGGTATATTATTTTATTATACCCCATAAGGGAAACAATTTTAATTGAACCTTTTCTTCGTTTGAGAATTGTGTACAGCAGAAGACCTGAATAATTCAAGAATACAGTGAAAATTCAGTTTCCAATTTTACAAGAGACCACACAATTGGAATACTTAGAGTAAACCATGCTAACTGGGAAAATGAATTGCCAAGTCTTTTTTTTTTTTTTTTTTCTTCTCCTACTGGTTTCACAAGAGATACAGAAAACTGAGAAAATCCCGCTGTACTCTTGCCCAGGGCACTCATATGTTGGGAGAAAAATATTCTGTAGTACTCTTTCAGTGAGAGATCAAAACACACTTTGCTTTTGCGCAAAGTGGGCAAAAGTTAAAAATGAAAGCATAAATTCAGAACACTTTCATCTCACAATAGTTTTCCATATTAGATTCCAAAATCAAAATGCTCTTATATACAATGCATATTCTATCAGTACTTGTGTGTCAGAGATCTGTGCTTATATAAAAATAATGAGTATAATATTATTTGAAATCTTACTATTAGATGAGATATATATGTGTCAGGGATACAGGTTAAAAGGAGGGGAGGGGATTGGGAGAGAAGGAAGAATCAAGTTATATCATAGACAGGTAAATTCCCTTTGATGAATGCAATCATTACATGCGTTTAAATTGTACCAATAAAATTAATTTTTAAAAATATAACCAGAAAAATAAAGATACAAATTTCCTCAAAGTTCCCTGTATTCTCTCATACATAAGATTTTGCAAAATTAAATTTGAATTCAGTAAAGACCTGACCTAGGTTGGTCTAGAGTCAGAGACAGTCATAAAGGGAGAAAATCATGGCTCAGAGGCCACCCAGAAGAGGAGAAACCATCTTCAAATGATGAAGGAGAACAGTAATGTAAGTGGAGTCATACATAATATTAGTAAGAACCAGCCTTCAGAGCTATTATTTTCCATTTTTTTCTCTTATGAACACTAAGATATTGGTATTGTTTGCTTATCTTTAAGTAAGAGAAGTTCATTCTTATCTGACTGAGTCAAAGAACACTCACAAATGTCTTCAGTGGCATGCTTCACTCTGCTGTTACACAAAATGCACACTCAGTAATTGTCATTTTTTTCCCACATGGACACTCATTTGCTCTGAAAGGAAAGCGAATCATGGAAACCAATGCAGAATTTCCAAAAATTTCATTGAATAATAAAGGAGTTTGGGGAAGCAGCACTGAGCTTTCAATAAAGGTATGGTTTTCCAAGGCACATTTTATGCAGAGCCAACTTTACTCACAGCCAGCAAATCTTGACTAGGGGCCATTTCTGCTCAGAGCTGCTTTGACCTAACTACACAAGACTTGTATGTGGTGAGGGACACGTGATGGTAAACAAGAGGAGGCTCTAACATCTTAAACTTAGAAATCCCTCAGAGCAGCATCTTTATAGCCAGTTACTCCTTGCCATTTTGTGGATCTCGATTGGGTGTATTCATCCAAAACCAAAACTCAGTCTAAAGTTTAAAATCCTAAATATATTAGAGGATCAAACTAAAGGAACTGGCAAAGAAATTAAGTAATTCAATATGTCTGTGTAAAGGATATAAAAATCCAGCTGCTCTTGGGTTTGCTAAATTCCTATTTTCTTTTTAAAATACTTTGGGGAATAGGCAAAACTCAAGAGGTGTTTGGCTAAGCACTTTTTCCATTCATGTAGAAAGGTCCCAGAGAAAATTTACTCTACGTTTCTGATACTTTCACACTTAACATCAAAGAGTTGTTTTGTAAGGGTTATTTGATATATTAAGAGGGTTTGGGGACTTTTCTTTGCAGGGCTTTCAGAGTGTTTTTCTTGGGGAAGAAATGTGGCCACATATAACCAAAGGGAAACAAACTCATATACCGCTAAGTTCAAATTCAGTTCAAAATTCTACTGCCCAACAACCCTCCAAAATGGCTTTCCTGGTTAAAAAATATTTCCCCTGATAGCATGTAGTAGCCAAACACCTCCCAACTTCAGATTTTCTTTACTGATGTACTAATTTCACATACAGCATTCTATACAGAAGTAGCTCTTTAGTTATTGGAAATAAGAAAATTGTACCTTCTGGTACATTGCTGTGGTGAACTGAATAGTGCCAGAATTTTACAGGTGAATTCAAAGGGTGAATGAATGGAAGAGAAGGGGAACTCCATTAGTCCTAGCTGGTTAAAAAAAACCAAAGTTGATGAAGTCCTTTCTACCAAGGGCAAAGGTATTTAATCTTCATTTTTAAAAATCATTATATCCTTGGGCTCTTCTAATCTTTAGCCTAGAAATATCAGATGCTATTTCCTGCTGCTTGGGCTACAAAAATAGCCTACTAATTGATTCACCATTTTTCTTCTTTCTCTTCTATCCATTTTTCATGAAGCAACAAGCCCTTTGATCTGTTCTTAACCTTCAGTTCCTTCTTAATGGAGGCGAGAATTATTTCCTTGAAATTAAAATCTAATCATATCTCCCATCCACTTGAAAATAATCAGTAACTATATGTTTGGGGGGGGAACTGATCTCCTTAATGGAGTTTATCTATCAATTACAAATCTTGAGTTTGCTGACCTTTAGGATTGTCAATTAGGAAAGGTATTACCAGGTTCACATATTGTGTGCATTTTTCGTCTTCCTGGACTATCTAGCCTTCTGCCCCCTTGGTTCTTAGACCAGTAGAACCCTGCTGACTATCTGAGATTACTTACCCTGGTCCCTGCATCTGAGAAACCTTCTTTTACCATCACACATTCTGACATGTAAGCATTGAGCTTCTTTTAACAATTCTTTCAAAAATTTGTAAATCCAGAGTGGAACTATTTAAATGTTTTAATACCAGAACTGGTGTTAGATCTGGAACCTCATTTTTAATCAATACAAGGAATTTAGTAGGACCCAGAGGGCTGAAATTATTCCCAAACTTTAACAGCAAGTAGATAAATGAAGTAATCCCTCCATCTTTTGAAATTTTCAGTGCCTTCTGAACTGTTGTTCTCCCTGTGATCTCACTGCCTTCCCTACATACCAACGTGGAGGTTGCCTCGTCTGCCTTCTTCATGACTAACACAGCACTGGCCCTGTCTTCGGAGTCACTGGGCTCCTTGGATTTGCTGTTTTTTCTCACACATCATAATACTTCTCCAAGTTCCTCTTTGGTCTCTATGGTGGACTCTCAGGGAAATCTCTCAGCTTCCTTATGAGACCTACTGTTGCAGGGTTCTCACAGAGAGGCAGGATAGTGATGCTGTTCTAGGAAGTAGCATTCATTTTGTCAACACATGACTCACTGAGCAAGTACTCAAAAGGGGTTCTGCCTTTTGTACAATTTTTTGTGTCTTTGTCTCACTTAAATGGTAACACGCAAACAGAATATAGCCAGGTTGGGTACAATCCGTTACAGAGCAGGCCAATCCGTTACACATATGCACCTCTAGGACTCAGTGAGCTGTGTTGTCTTTCTTGGTTCTGTGAAGGCCCCACATTTACTCAGTTCTTTTGGGCTCTGGTCACACTCCTCGGAGAAAAATTATAATTACCACTACAGTGTTGTTAGATTTTGTGTGAGTGTTTATGGTTTCGTGTAAGTGAACACGTGTGTATAAAGGTCTATCTCAGCATATGTGTTCAATAATACCATGCAGCTAATTTCTAATGTTACAGAGTGGAACTGATTTCACTTTAAGAATAATTAGAATACTCACTGATTTATAGGAAACGCAATCTTTACCTCCCAAAGCCAGGCTGTACACAGAGAGATGTAAGAGATTCTGATACCAGGATGCATGGCAAGGGTCCACCTCAGCTAAAGACTGTTCTCTAGTCACATTTTTGTTATCTCAGTTTGTTACTACACACTGACGTTTTAATGTCTGTGTTCTTAGTGAACCTGAACGCTGCACATCCAGTATCAGATACTCCTCTTCTAATTAGTGTCCTCCCTCAGTATCACATTTAACTAGCAGCACCCTCAGCTCCCATCACCTTCCACAAAGCCCTGGCACTGAGTGCATAAAGTTCTGGGGGGACATCCAAAAATAAACCATAAAAATAAGTGCTTTTAATAGGATCAGTACAGAGTTAATCACTTATGTATGTAGAACGAGATTAATATTTAACACTTTTTCCTCAGATATACATAAATATGGCAGTATACCTGAAGCCTCTGTAAATATTCATTGTCTCACCTGTGTGTGACAAACTTGATAGAAGCCCCAATTCTTTTCTCTGAAAAGTAGTGTTTAAATTGAGTTAATACTCTACAGGTTTGTATAATTTACTTTTTTTTTTTTTTTTTTTTGAGACAAGATCTCGCTTTGTAGTTCAGGCTGGCCCTGAGCTCACTTTGTAGCCCAGACGAGCCTCAAACTCACAGCAAACCTTCCGCCCCTGCCTCCCGAGTGCTAGGATTACAGACGTGAGCCACCATGCCCTGCACTAAAATTTACCTGTTGTCCTGTGATTTGGGGCTGTGACATCTCAGGTGCTTAGGACAAACTCATGTTAAGATAAGGAAACAAACTTAAATTCATTTGGATTCCAAGTTGCCATAATTAACACAGTCTCCAATTTGCTTATACTTTTCAGATTATTCTAAACATAGAACAAAGTTTTAAATATTCTACAAAATTTTATCCTTCTTTTCTTGTTTTTTTTTTTTCGTTTATTTTCTTTCCTTTCCCCTCCCCTTCCCCAGTTCCCTTTCCTATTTGAACATTGTCTTCCAATTTCACACTATCTATTATACATTTTGGTCTTCATTTACTTTCAGTTTCTCATACCAGAAAGACAGTGTGATATTTACACATGTGTAACTGATTTATTTCACATGCTCACTTTGGCAGCACATATAATAAAATTGGAATGATTTATTTCACTAGAGAATATGGTCCCATTTACCTAAAAATGACTCAGATTTAGTCTTGGTTACACCTGAGTAATGTCAGAATTTTGTAACTAAGGACCAGAAGTAGGGTCGAAGGGACAAGAGGGTAATGGGGAGAAAAAGAAGACTCAAGATATAACACGTACAGGAACAAATTCTCTATGATGAATGTGATTAGTACATATATATAAATTGTACTAATAAACTGAATTAATAAAAAATTCTGTAAAATAATTGTCCAGAATCTGTATCCATTCTCAGCATATCCAGTCTTAGTAACGTCATTATCCTATCAGAGGATCTGATCCTTTTCTCACAGAAAATAACACATATGTTTTCCTAAAGTCAGAAGTTTAAAAAGATTCAGTTGTAGGTGAAATAGTTGAGCACCCAGATGATATTTCATGATAAGGTGAATTGGCAAGCAAGATCTACTGCACATGAGCTACAAAAGTTCAGTTCAAGTACACTCCTCATGATTTCATAACCAAACAGAATATGAATGTAGATGCCCTTCTCATCCCCAACATCTTCACAGATCTATCACACCACTGTCCATTTACAAGAAGAGCAGTTTAAAGGCTGAGGATTTAGCTCACTGGTACACAGCTTGCCTTGCAAGCACAAGTAATGAGTTCACTTCTTGGTACTGCAAAAAAAAAAAAAAATCAGTCTAAGATCAGTGGCTTAGACAAATTCAATAGACACATAGTCCCACAGTCCTCTCCTTGTCACTTTATCACTTTCTTCCATCTTTAGCCTTCTAGGTGCACCATTGAATTGTGCTGTTTTGTGATGGCAACCCTCAGGAAATCACATAGATCCCATGGTGAGTAAGATCACAATTTCTACTTGATATTTTGGAACTTTTATTGCAAAAAATGCGGCAAGTTATATTTGGTTTGCTGATTCACTCACACAGAGTCCCACGTGGAAAGGTGGCATTCTCAATGCTCAGTTCATGAGAATCATAATTCCTTCTTCTAGTGGAAATCTGTCTCCCTTTAGACAGACCTGAGGACTCCAGAGCAGCAGTTGTTATAGTCACTGAAGCAGAAGCAACAATTGCGGTGAGGTAAGAATGAGAGGAGTAACAGGGCATTACAATGTGCATTTTTTGACTTTCGGACTTAGCAACACTGATTTTCAGATAAATAATCATTTAGAAGATACACTATATTCTGGAGTGTTGTCCTGCCTAGATTTCAGCCTTCAAAAGAGTATTCCTCTGTTTCATGAAACCAGCTCATTCATGATGAAGGTTATGGAAAACATTAATCCCATAAGCATAGCTTCATTCTTTTACTTCATTTGCTTGAAACAAGTTCCTTGATGAGAAACAACATGTTATGGGACAGCACAAGGATGGCTTAGGTGCTTCATAAGTCTAAAAAGGATATTTGTGTAGAAGACAAGCAAAACAGAAGTCCGCAATTGGAATGAGTGGCTACTCCAGTTAAGTCAAAACATTGCTTCTTCCATGAAATATCTAGTACAAAATAATCAACTTTCTAGTTGGCCTCTTTCTGAAAATGATGCCTAGAAAATGATGCCTCATAATATTTTATGCTTAAAAAGTAAGTATTACAATTCAAGCTTGCTGAATCGATATCCACACTATTGATCTCATGTAAAATTTTTCTTCCTGCCTCCATAGCCAGTCAGTCCATGAGTTATCTGAGCAATGACAAGAATGGATGGATCACTTTTCTATCTGATTATGGGAACAATCATCAATTGTCATCAACACTGATAAACATCTATACAGAACATGAATATATTTACATTCTGTGCTCCTCTGAAAACAACCACTCACACAGAAACCTTCTCACTGACTTTCAATCATATTATTTCCAAGTTCTTGACCAGTTTGCCAAGGGACTAGACATAACCCATCAGTCAAACATGTCCTTTTGAACTCTCTTTGTTCCACACAAAATAAGCAAGCATTGTACTTTCACCAATGTCTTCCATGGCTGGCTCACAATGGGAATAGATTGGTGCACATGCCAATTTTTGAGGGATGTCGGTACATCATAGATAACCATGTAAAAATGAAGAGGATGCTTTTTTGTTCTTTGTCAGTTTTTCATGGTATGGTAGACTGGGTACGAAGATAATGAAGCCAGAGCTAGAGTCATTGGTATCTGAGCCACTTTACTAACCAACTTACTTATGCCTACTGTGCTCTTTCCCAAGTCCTCCCCAATTTGAAGCTAATCTTACCTCTTTTTGTTGAAAGAGTAGTGCACACCCAATATTTCATCTTGGTAAACCACATGCCATCAAGTTTGTGATCTGTGTTTCAGATTGCTTGATAATGTGGTAACCCAATATCAAGCATTTGATTTCAGCTATGGTTCTACAGAAAGCTACAACTATTTATCAAAGGGAGACTAACTAGAAAGACTTTTAACTAGCTCCAAAGCTTAATATTCTCCATTATTAATCATGTTTAGGAACCAGAGAATGTATGTATGGCACCAGTTTCCTGCTAGTTCAGCACTACTAGAAAAGTTAGATCTTATGATATAGGTATCATAAGAACTTTCATAACATTCTAGATTTTTGACAATACTTTCTTTTCTTCTGGGCTCCACTTACAACTCACACCTTGTGTCATTTTGTGAAATAAGGATGAATGATGTGTTTAAAATCAATATGTTGCCTCCAAAATCCAAATATATCTACTAAAAAAATGTAGGCAGAAAAGGTCAGATATAGCAATGCAGGCTTTACCTTATCAGGAATATTGTGACATCCTCAATATCACTGGACCCTTCAGAAATTTCAGTGCTGTTCTAAGCACTAGATATATTTTTTAGATTTACTTCCCAACCTCCAGCTCACAAAAATCTAGTGATTTTTATTTGCTACTTACAATGTTTTATAAGAAAATATCATAAATAGACTATAATGAACCACTGTGATATGCCTTGACATAGGAAAGAACAACAGTTCCATGGACAAGATATGACATAAGAGTGAAGAATTGGCATACCCCTGGATGCATTTCTTTCTTATCATCTTTTCCAGTAGATATAAAGAGAAAAACATCAACTGTTGCACGTAAGAAACAAGAAAATATGTTAATCTGATTGAATAATAAATCTGTAACTGGGGCAGCAGCTGTAGATTAAGCTACCCCTGAAAGGCTTGTAACAACCTGCTCTTACTCTCTACCACTAATCTGTTTTCTGCAGAATTCAAATGAAGGAGTTGAAGGGGAAGATGGTAGAGATCTCTACTGATGTTTTCCAATTCCTGCCATTCTTCTAGGAATGTTTTACTTTGGGCTTTCTCTACATGAATACAGAGATAGTTCTAGTTCTCTTTGACCTTTTGTACTCTAATTTCCCACATTTTATCAGAAAACCAGTATGGGGGTTTGTCAGTAGCAGAGTATGACTATTTCAATTTCACCTTCAGCAATCAGAGAAATATCTAGAGGGTCGATAGCGCACCCAAGAGATTTATTTTGAAATGGACGAATAAAGACTCCAGTGATCCTTAGACCTCCATAAACCACTGTTCCCACTGGAATGACAATGGTGTGCAAGATGGCTGAAAAGTCAGATTCTTCTCCATTCACTACACCACTTGAAGACTGGATCACTTCTTGAGGGATAGGAAGAAACAGAAACTCTGGCAGAATAGGTAGGCCCTTCAAACAATTATAAATAAGTGGATTTGTCAAAATTTTGGGATATAGGTACAGTATAAAAAACTCAAGTGTATTAAAATACACTATACAGAAAAAAATGTTGAAAACACCTTTCTCTCTTCAGAGCCAGTCATATCCTTATGCTTTAAGAAACTTTGATCTTAAATTATTGTGCAAGCTGGTTAAGGAATCTTGGTAATTCTGCTTCAAGTCCAAATCTACAAGACAGTTTAGCAGGAAGGAAATAATAATGCAAAAGGTAAAGAAGGCAGAATTAGACTTCATAATCAACAAAATCTGTATTACATATTACTATATATAAAATTAACCAGCATCTATTGGCTTAAAATTGACCAGATCATAGATATTTTCTCCTCGTTTCTGTGGGTCAGAAATGCAGGAGCACCCGAGCAAGACTTCCTGAGTTTTTATTCAAGTGTGAACAGGGGCTCTTGTCATCTGCAGGCCTAACTGTGAATACAGTGGCCTCTTTTAAAGTACTTGATAACTGGAAAGAGAACTACTTTTCTCACCGTGGAGTTTCTCACTGGATTGCGAGGATGTTCACACAACATGTCATCTAACTTCTATCGAGCGAGTCACTTAAAAGAAAGCAAATTGAAGGTCACAGTGCCCTTTTCAGGAAATTAGTCTCTGAGGTCATATGTTGTGATCTCTCCAAAATTCCTATGTTAGAAACCAAGATTATGGCCACAGGATCCAGAGACCTTGGAAATAATATTTGTGAGGACAGGGCCACATAAGTGAGATTGATGCCCTTAGAAAGAAGACCCTAAAGAGCTACCGTGTTTTTGCCATATGAAGACATGTTGGCTCCTTCATCTATAACATTCAGCTTCCATAAATAAAAGGTTGTTGTTAGCAGTTTACTCAATCTGTGTGATTCCTTTTTTTTTTTCTTTCAATATTGGATATTGAACCCAGGATCTTTGTACTGATCTGTATCCTCAGCTCTTGTTTATATCTTATTCTGAGATAAATCCTCAGTGGGTTACTAAATTGCTCAAGTTGGACCTGCACTCTGGTTCTCCTGTGTCAGCCCCCAAAAGTGCTAGGATCACAGATATTCACCATCACAGGTGACCTGTGCACAGCCTCGTTCTCAGTACTGTATTTGTTAATAGCAACAGTCTACATCCTGCCTATGGATGTAGGATTGGAGTAGAATAGGCCTTTCTACAATTTGTGATACTCTTTTAAGACAGAATATTTTTATATATTTACTCAAGTTATGGAACATATGCATTCACAAAAAGAGATCTATGAGAATAATAATAGCAGCTTTATCTCCCAAGAATAGTTTTTAAAAGCCTGGAATAGATCTTAGGCCCATAGTACACTATTCTATTCAAACGATGTAATACTATGGAACAATAAAAGATTATTGAAGTGTATAAGTATGTTTAAAAGTGTAAGGCTAAGTAAAATAAACCTTAGACACTTAATTTCCTATGTCTGAATCCATGTATGTGAAGTTCTATATAAATTAAATACTACTATATAAATAACATCAAAACAATGATTCACTCCTGGGGGTGGGACATGAGGACATACTGTGAAATGGCATGAGAGACTTTTCTTTTGTATTATAGTGCTCTGTATATATCTGACATTGTGTTACAACAGTATCTACATTTACCGGAACTCATGAAATACTTAATAGTTGTACATTTATGCAAATAAATTATACCTACAATGCAAACAAATATTATACATCTGATAATACATTTTCACACGTTTAAATGTGAAACATTCACCTGTCTTCAATTTACACTGACATATTCTAAAAAGATGGATTAATGAATGAATGGAGAGCTCCATGGTTGGATATGTAGATGGCAAAGTCAAATTAGAGAAATATAAATTATATGTGATCATTTATTATCTAGCTATTTTATCTTTTAATATGCTTGAAGTATTTTTATAATAAAAAATTCAGAAATGTGTTTGAATGATTTTGCTTGACTTTTTGAGATTCTGCCATCACCCTGAGAAGCCCATGTCCTGGCTTACGTGCTGCTCCCGGGCAGATGAGGGACATCTGGAGCTGACCTGACTCCAGCTGGGCTTGGAGGCTGGATGAGCCAAGCCCAGAGGAGCTCAGCCAACCCCCATCTGCTCTGCAGATGGGCCTGTGAGACCAAATGGTTGTTGTTTCAAATCTTTAAATTGGGATAGTTTGTTACATAACATTATTACAGTGGAAACTAACTGAATCGCTAAGACAATTATTTTCTTGCCGTATCATACAGTAAAAAAGTGATGACTTTCCAAATGCTTCATCATGTATTGCACAGAGAAAATAAGCAACTCAAATGCGTGCCTTCAAGGGCTTTAACTGTAGCAGCCCTATATCAAGTGCACGGCCTTATGAGTAGCAGGCCTGATGACAGTGATATCAAAACTGAATGTCTCCTCGGTGACACAATGGCAAAGTTACTTACTTCACAGCAGGGCAAAGTCAGCATCTGATAAAACCTAACTGAATAGAATCAGTCTTGGGAAATTTGGGGAAGAGTGAGTGGGAGGCCTGGAAAGGTTCTTCCCTACAAGTCTCTAAGTCTGAGGCCATCTTTTTGCTTACTCCAGGTATAGACTGCATAGGGCAGGACAGTCATAAATGATATTCAACTGTATGAGCTTCAAGGATCAAGATGAGTCTGCATAGTGGAGGAGAATCTCTGAGGAGTTTAAAGAAACAGAACAGAAAGCTCATTCGAATTCATGCCTGGTAACTTAGTCCATTATATTTAATTAGCTCTTCAACATAATTTTGAAAAGTTCTTCAATCATTTTATATCCTCTCTCATCACAAGATAAAACTCTGGATGTAGGCTCTGGGAAAGTCAGCTACAGAATGTGTTCTCCTCTTGCAGCTCACTGAAAACAAGGCTCCTTCAATGAGTCGCGCAGACTATACGAGAGTCCTGACTCCAAGGCTTGTCCAGCTATATGGTCAAAAAGATTTTTTTCTCCTTAAGAACAATCATGCATTTTTCTTGGACAGTTGGTCAAAAATAAGAAATATTTTCACAGCTGTAGTAAGGGCTAACTAAGCTTAGAACTTCCAACACTTGTGTCAATTTAAAAAACAAAAGCACTCAACACTTTTTTAAAAAAATCATCTCTATGTCTAATGGTTCACCTCCTCTGCTATGAATTCAACTGGGGGGCCCCAAAAAAAGAGAAGATTGTCCAATCTGTTGATGCTTTGATGAGACAAAGAATTAAACCATAATCTGTCAAGCCTTGACAAGATCGGACCCTGGGCAAAAATACCAGTTGAGTTTTCCTGCCCTTTCTTCTGAATTTCAATCCCCAATATCATCATTATTCAGTTTTCTCTGTTGCTCCTGTTTCTACTCTTTTCATGCAACTCCATAACTTCATTTGTCCAGGTGCTGAGTGGGTCTTTCCATTTCCAGGCCTCCTCTAATATCTTTCCTTCTTATCTCTGCACTAGACATACTATTTTTGTGTACCCAGTACTGTGTATAAATTACAAATTTACACATATTTCCTTTATCTCCAAATAAATGCTTATACACCAGTGCACAGGGAAAAATAGCTTTGAAGTTATAGCTGCTCAATCCTAGGTTTTCATAGTCAGTCATGATTTTGAATAAGCCTTTTAAGATTTTTCAGCTTTTGTCCATGACAATAAAAGACAAAACCATAATGAAAACAACATTATAATAGTTTTCCAAGAGCAAATGTGAGGCCATTAAGAAAGCAGGACTCAGACTCATCTCCTGTTGCTGCTTTGGGATATGAATGTTGGCTTGATGGCAGGTGTTTTGAACTACAAGTATGAGGATAATGTGTCCGGAGACTCCAGGCACACGCAAAAGCTTATTGGTCTCTTAATTCATGGATACTTTCCTGGCAACCAGACAACCCCTATTCTGTCTCAAAATATTTTCACTAGTTTGTAGTAAATCAACACTGCCCACAGAGCTCACGCTCTCCCTGCTTTTCTCAGAATACCAGTTTAGTAATCAGAACCTGTATCTCTCTCCCAAACTGCAACTCCTAAGACCCATATAAAGTCATCTTGCATTTAATTTCTAAACATGAGTAGATTATCACCTTTATAAAGGCAGGTAATAGCTTCATTTTAAGACTACTGTGAAAATCAAGAGTGATAGTACATATGAAGTATCCAACGGAGAGATTGTATTACTACAACTTAAATATAAACCATAGTCTATAGTATAAATACATATTAGATATTTATACTGTGCAATCACTCCTAGTTTTCTTTCAATTTCCAGTAGGCATACAAACTTAGATCATCTTATCTGTAGTTCAGAATTCTCTCTCTGCCAAAATAATTCAGTTCATAACTTAGCTTGCATCAGAGAAATAAAACTTCACTTTTCATTTACATACCACATCCATATGTATAAAGCTTGTAAAAATTGGAGCATGTAGCTAACTTGAAGACTTATTAAAATGATGAGCTGTTTTAATTTTTTTAGCCAAGATATAGGAGAAATCCAATTAAACCATAGATTAAATAAGACATCGAGCCAACAACTATGCTGTTCCGCTATCTTGGCGCTGCCTTCCTCCTATTCAAATTCTCACTTACTGCTTGCTAAAGTTCATTACAAGGTTACAGATTCTATTTTAGGTAGGTGTTTTCTTAAACACTGGTAGTCCCTTGATAAAGAGAAAAGAGAATTCCGATGGAAATTAAATTTACTTTTTGAAAATTCCATTAATTCACTGATTTCTTTAAAGTATAATCTTCTTAAACCCCACTCCAGTGTCTTTTTTTTAAAACCATTTTAACTATCCAGTCGAGCACAATATTTTGCATCCCGTTAGTGTCTGAATCATGAATAGAAGCGCTAGAGCAAGAAACTATTTTTCAGAAAGCAGCTTTCAGTGCGTTTTCTAATCAGCCATTGGAAGTGGGTGACTGCTTCTGGTCGCAGCCCAGCTCTTCTCCTTAGGAAAGGGCTCCACTGGGCCTTTTATTCTCACTGTGATTAAATTGTACTTTTTTAGGCAAAATATCCACTCCATATTTATTGGGATAAAATTGAAAAGTAGAAAATATAAAACTTTGAGGTGTACAAATTGATATTTTTGGGAGTTGTTTTGAAGGGATATTTTGGGGGGGTTTGTTGTTGTTGTTTTCTGTTTTTATATTTTGGCTTTCTTGGGACAGGGTCTTCCTAATTAGCTCTGGGTAAACTTGAACTCACCATGTAGTACAGGCTGGCCTCAAACTCAAGGTAACCCTCGTGCTTCAGCTTCCCAAGTGCTTGAATGATAAGCATATGAAACCACACCCAGCTTGAATTGATGTTCTGATATCTTTACAAACTGTAAAATGATCACCACAATCTAATAATCTAATCTACATACTAATCATATGCAATAACAATATGTGTTTGAGAGAGACAGAAAAAAAGAAATCACTTAAAATCCACTCAACAAATTTCAAATATAGAATACTTGTGATTATTATCATTATCTTGTGATGATTATCATGCTGTATATGAGATTTCCAGACTACAGTAATCCTGCTTAGCTGAAACGTCATACCCTTGAACCATGTCCAGGCCCTCTCTCCCTATGCAGTAACCACCACTGTAGTTTGCTGTTACATAGGCCACAGATGTGTAAATACCATATCATTTCTCCAGTATGAGAAACTGAAGGTATAAATGAGTTCTAAAATGTAAGATAGGTATTGTGAGAAAAAGAAGGAAATGTTCAAAACCAAAAGGGGTGGAAGGGGTAGTAAAAAAGAAAAAGAAAAATTAAATGGTTAAAAAAAAAGGAAACAAAGCTTATGTATATAAAAGCTGGGGAGTTGTAGGGAAGGTAGAGGGATGGGAAAAATGAGAATCAAGATGTGGCACATACAGGTACTAATTCTCAATGTTGAATGTGATCATAATGTATATACAAAATGTACCAATAAAGTTAATTTTAAAAAAATAAGTGCACACACTTTAGATTCCACATATAAATCAAGAAAATAAAGTATATATTTATCTTTCTGTGTGTGGCTTTCTTCACTCAAAATACCCTCCAGATTCATCAATGTTATTGCAAATAATATTCTATTAGATAGTAGAATAAATACATATATCCAAATATATGTAAGTATCACATTTAAGTTTATCTCATCTGCATATCCATGTATATACATTGATGGTCATTTAGTGGTTTCCATACTGGGGCTATTATGACTAATACTGCCACAAACCGGAGATAAAGATATACCTTCAAGATATTGACTCACATTATTTAGAAGTTGAGAAAGGTAGAATATTTGGATCACATAGTAAGTTCATTTTTAATTTTTAAAATTGTTTTGAGAAAGCTCCGTTCTATTTTCTATAATAGCTATATCAATTTACATTCCTACTAAATAGTATAATGATTTTTCCACTTCTTCTTCAACACATGTCTATCTTTCTGATAAAAACTATCATATCCAGTGTGAGATTATATATTGGTATGGATTTGATTTGTATTTTCCTAGTTTTTAGCAAATTAAGGCTCATTTTTATGCATTTTCCGGTTGTAAAAACACTGTTCAGAGTGTTTATCTATTTTTAATCCATGTTTTTCTGTTTATTTGTTTTGTTCTTTCTTTTTCCTAATCTTTGAGTTCTTATTATGGTTGAGATCTTAAACTCTTATTGGACATATAATTTACAAACTTTTTCTCTCATTCTTAGGTTGCCCCTATACTCTAAAAAGTTTATTTTTTTTTTTTTTAGTTTGATGAAATTCCATTTCTGTATTTTTAGGGGTTTTTTTGGTTTACTTTTACTGTGTTTTACAGTCGGCCAAAAAGTGAACACCAACATCAATATCAAAAGATTTTTATGCACTCTCTCACAGTTTTGCTGTTCCAAGTCTTACATTTAAGTATTTACTATATTTTGAGTTTGCTTTTGTAGATGATGTGAAGTGAGTCCAATTTCATTTTTTTCTTTGGGATATACAATCTTTCCGGTACCATTTCTTGAACAGATAAGCCTTTCTCTATTTTGAGATTGTAGTACCCTCATCAAAGATCAGTTGGCCATGAATACATGAGTTTTTCTGACTTCTGTATTCTTTCCTCAGTCTTCATTTTGTCTTTATACTAGTCCTAGCTTGTTTAAATTATTACAAATTTGAAATACACACACTTACCCTTGAATAACACAGGAATTAGGGGCTCTGGCCAGACACACAGTAAAAAATTCTCTCAGGCCTGGGTAAAGAAGAGATAATTCTTTTATAGAATGGAGTATCACACTGCCATAAAAATGCTAAGTTTGAGTCATTTATACTTAAACAGACATACCTTAAGGACATACTCATAAGTAAAATAAATAGGTCACAGATGTGTAAATGCCGTATCTTTTTTGGTATAAGAAGGTGAAGATATAAATGAATTCTAGAGTGTATGATAGATACTGTGAAATAGAAAATATTCAAATGCTAAAGGGAGGTAAGGATATATAATGTGGGAAAAAATAGGACATTAAAAATAAAAGAAACAAAGTTTACATATGTAGAAGGCAGGGAGTGGGCAGGGAAATGGGAAAAATGAGAATTAAGTCATGTCATATAATGGTATAAATTTTCAATGATGATTGTGATCATGTTGTGTATATAAAATGTACCAATAAAATCCATTATTTTAAATTTTAAAAATCCCCTCAGGACTTTTGAGTCCCCAGGAATTTAACTACTAAGAGTCTGCTATGGGCTGACTTTACTAAAAAAAATTAATAGTCAATTAAAGCACAAGTAGCACAAGTATTATGTTTGGTATAAAGAAATCCTGATAAATTATTTTTAACTGTGATGTGCTATTTACTGAAGAGATGAGCTATTGTCATCAAGACAGTAAACAGGGCACAGCGTTTTAAACAGATAATGCTAACACTGAGCTCACCATGATAGCAACAAGATGAGGCTCTGAGACTATTATAGTCACACAATTTTGTACAGCAGTGAATTTTAGGCAGCTAAATTGCTATATTGTATAATTATAATTGCTTATGTTTGTCTCAACTGCAAACAATTCTGTCTGTAAGTGTCTATGCATATTTTTGATAAACAGCAACACTTTGTAACATATATGAATATTTTTATGACAGCAAATGATGAAACAGACTATTGTCTACATATGATTTATGCATTTGGTGCATAACTGTACTTTCCTATTTCTTTTATGTTTCCAGGATATTTATTTGGAAATTTTTCAAATTGTTGATTTTTTTTTTTTAAATCTGCATCAAGTGGACCAACATCATTTAAATTCATGTTGCTCAAGGTACAACTTTGCATTGAAATCAGGAAATGAGTTGCCTCCAGCTCTTTCTTCTTCCTCCAGATTGATTTAGATTTTCAGTCTTTTACTCTTCCATATACATTTTATGACTTTTTGTCTTCTGTAAAATAGTAGTCTTACATTTTCATTAGGAATTTTATTGACTGTCTACTCCTTTGGATAGCATGGGTATTGTAACAATATTTTTTCTTTGGATTTCTAAACATATGTCTTTCCATTTTTTTCTGTTTTCTTCAATTTACTTCATCAGTATTTTAAAATTTTCAGATCATTTTGGATAAATTTATTGCAAAATATTTTATTCTTTTTACAGGTACAAGGTCTTTTGCTTAATATACTTTTGGAAATAATTTACGGTTGGTATATAGAAACACAGTTGGTTTTTCTATGTTGGGTTTGTGTCTTGAAAATTAACTGAATTTGTTAACTGTGACAATTATTTTGATGCTATCCTTAAAAAAATCAAGCCATCTTTAAACAGATTATTTTACTTCATCTTTTTCTATTTGAAAGGTTTTATTTCTTTTTCTTGATTAATTTCTCTAGCTAGAGCTTCAAGTGCTACGCTGAATCGAGATTACAGTAGTGGGCATCGTACTTTTGTTTATTTTAGAGGACAAGATTTAAGCTTTTTGCCATGGACACTGACATAGGTTATGGGACTATCACACTTTTAAGATGAGTGTGGAAAGATATTTTCTAGCTTTCTTATTTTTCCTAATTGTTCCTGTAAACCAACATTTTGAATGAGAAGATAATTGCAAAAGATGAAACTGTCTGATTTAATTTATTCACATCCTTTAATTTCACATATAAAAGACATGAATAAACATATACATAAACATAAATGTAAGTACCTGCACACAGGTACATATCAAAGCTAGTAAAGAAACATTCCCAGTGCCTGAGCTCTGGCAGAAGTATCTCCAGGAACCTGAAAGGGAGCTTTAACAGATAGGTTCAGTTTGTGAAAATACAAAACAAAAAGACTGTGACTCAAAACACGGCTTCAGAACAAGTGAAGGACCGTTTTCAAGTCACAAATAGTGAGAAGCTAAATAGAATTATTCTAGAGGAAGATAAAGATAAAGATATCGCAGTAGCATTTTATAAATTTTTCTACTACAACAAAAAAGAGATGTTAATCTTTGACATTCTTGAAAATATTTCAGTCATATCATTTAACTTAATATATGTTAAAATTTGGTCAAAATATTTCTTCAATATCTATCTAAATTAATGCCCAATAAAATACATGATAGGAGGTTCTGTGTTGATTTATAAGCACTACTAAATTAAAACTTCATAATATTTTTGTCTTAATGCTTAATATTATCACAATAAATTCATTGTTATAGGACATGATTTAATCAAAGATAATGAAGAAAAGTCTCTTAGTGGGTTAAATTTTAGGTTTCCAACAAAACAGATTGCTGAAATTAACCTAAAACGTATGTACTATTGAATGCCATCTGAAAGCAGTCCTGAACCAAGGAGAGAAGTTCAGTCTCTTCTGAGCTCACTGTCCTCTCTGTCACTGACAATGTGACAATAAGACAGGAAACATGCCTTAATCTTATAAGAGTTTAACAGACGTTATACCTAACTGAGTTTTCTGTCTCTGTACAAAGCTAATGTTACTAGAAACAAATCAGGGGAAAACAATGAAAATAAATATCTTAAATGATCCTTTCTTTCTAGGTAAAGATATTTTACCCAGCACACTGCATTCAAAATCAGGAGAATTAGTATCTTATTTAATCCTGAAGAGTGCTATGTGGCATGCACGTTTGTCACTTATAATATATTTAGAAAGCCATTTATTTCTTCTTTTTCACTTTCGCCTGACACCTTTTAGAAATATTTATCTACTGTAATGCATGATTCATGAATCAAATAATTATTTGATATATTTAAACATATTTCACTGTTTGTAATGTATAGAGCCATTCAAAGTAAAGAATTTTAGGCAGATGACATCAAGAGAAGATTTTTTTTTTTTAACATGGATTCTTTCCTTCTTCTCTTCACAATAAAATGTAATAAAAAATAAAATATGCCTTAACTCTTCAAATTTTTTGGAAAAATCAGACATGAATGAAATTTCCAGGTGTGTGAACTTAATTTGAAACTTAAAAAAAAGCACACGTCTCTTTTTGGTAAGATGCAGTGTTAAACAAACAAACAAGAGATGAGGAGGAAGAAAGAGATATAACTACTGCCTTTAGTACAGTGGTATATCATTTTATGAATTTAATTCTTTCCATGATTCTGGTTGTGAAAATAACTGGCTGTGAAGTGAATCAAAGTTTTCCATAAGATTCAGTATAAAGAAGATTAACCTATACTGAGCCATATCTATTTTTTAACTACAAAAGTATAAAACAATATACCATATAGTACAGTGTGAAATTTCCTGGCTTTTTCATAGATCATAGCTTTGCAAAGTCTGTATTTGGCCAGCTCATTCAACCACATGAGCAGAAGTTTCTCCACCTTTTCCAGCATTTGTGTCCCCTGCTGTGCTGACATCGTTACTCCTTTTGCCACATCACCCACAACAGCGCCTTTGATGGCATCTTTCTTCTTCAAAATAGTCGAGATTGTCACCTTCACCATCCCGTATGTTGAAGCCAGATCAGTCCACAAACACTGTCAGGAGCAATGCTGTTGCACACACGGGACTGTGACTGGGCCGAGCTTTCCTGCTTGCAGACTAGCTGTGGCATGTCCAGACCTGAGGATTTACCTCTTGTCTTCACCTCCAGTGACAGCAGCACGGACCTGTGTACTGTGCTACTCCAGGGCAGAACTACTCCAGGATCTTTATAGCTCCTCAAGGATTATTGGCAGGATCTGCCCTGTCATTGAAGACGTATAAATAAAGGCATGAGTCTTGGCTACCCAGAGTGTCATGGATCAAGCCCAAGCTCAGCTTCTTCTCTAATTCTCATTTCCATCTATATATTAACTAATTTGCCTTGTGCTATTGGGGTCACAGGAGACTAGAACTTAACTGCAGGGGTTCTAAAGATTTCCCCTCCCCTTTTCCCTACAATATATCACTTATTCAATTTCCTTATTTAATGAATAGAAATTTCTTCAAAACCATCTTCTTGCTTTTCCTGCCCTACACTTTCTTCTTATCTTCATTATTGCTCTATACATTCTTGTCACCTTTATTTTCACTTTGCACTTTTTCTCACCATGTTTGCCCTGCACTTTCTTGAGTGCCATGTTGGATTTCATACTATCATGTAGTACTGTATGTACTAAAAAAGCACACCAAAATGCTTCACAGCATTTGTGTATCAGTCTGCAACTACCATTTCGACAAGAGGAAGACACTGTCGCATGTCAGAGTGGGCAAGAGGGCCATAGTCATGGTCATCATCTAATGTGGAACTGATGAACAAAAGCAAACTTTTGTCAAATGCTCTGTTCACTAACAGAATCTCTCATGAGTAGAAATGTTCATGAACCAAGGTATTACTGCACTCAGATATGCATAAACATGTAGAAGGAGAAAAGAGACACAAGTAATTTCAGAAGCTCCATGGAACAATACAAGATAATGAGGCTGCATAATGTACAGCTTTAGAGAGTAGAAGAGTTGACACTTTAGAAGTTCTTTTGTCTTTTCAAAATTTTTACTTGTATTAATACATGACTACAGCACATACTAACACCCATCATGGCAAGCTGGTAGGTAGGACATCTACATCTAATACAATAGGTAGGACACGTAGGTAGGACATCTTAGTTTTTGGGGTGTAGGTTGTTTAAGGATTTTTTAAAATTAATTTTATTCATATATTTTATATACAAGTCAAATTGGAGGATGTAACACAACTTAATTCTCATTCTTCCCATTCCCTTGCCTCCCCACAGCCTCCAACTCCTATATTACATAAGTTTTGTTTCCTTTTTTACCATCAATTTTTTTTATTTTCCTTCTTCACTTACTCCTACCTCGTTTGCCTTTGAATATTTTCTTATTATTTCACAATACCTATCATACATTTTAGTACTCATTTACACCTTCAGTTCCTCATATCAGAGAAAAGATATGGTATTTACACATCTGTGTCCTATTTATTTCACTTATGAGTGTGTCCTCATGGTACATCCATTTGAGCACAAACAACTAATATTTATCATTCTTTATGGTGGAGTAATGAAAAAAGGAGGTCTTCTTGACAAGAGCACAGTTTAAGTCATTTCACAGCCCTTTTCCCTTTCTGCTTCCTTCCATATCTTGGTCTCCTTCTCATTTTCAACAGACCTATCTCCCTGTTTCCTATTACCTATCTTTCATTTTTCTCTTTAATTTATTTGTACTTTATTATATAAGAGAAATTATGCAATATGTAAACTTGTATGCTACTGTTTTATTGGTGATGGTGGTGTTTTAGTTTTTAGAGTGGTTTTAAAAGTGTATTACACAGTACTGTGGAAATTGTAAACTGGGAGAATTATTATATCAATGAACATAACATGCATTAAAGAACTGTAATCTCACAGCCTGCAGACAGTAACAAAACTGTCTGCCATACACAAAATGGCTCACCAGCTCTGTAGCTTACACATTGTTGTATTTTCTTTGCTATCTCTTCTTATCATCTTATTCTATTGGAAATTTTTCCATATCAAACAATTGCACACATTGTCCTAACACATTATCACTATTAGTCAATAAGTAATGAATACAATAATATGTCTCGCTAAATTAGAGCCTCATTTTCGCCTTAAGAGTAAGGCATTGTGGAGGCTGTTTGTTTTTCTACTGTGGAGCTCTCTACCTACCCTAAGCATTTCTGATTCAGAAGATCTAAGGTGAGGAAAAACAACATATTCTTTCTTTAAAAATCTCTTTAGTAAATTTAAATAACATTCACAACTGAGAGTCATTGCTTTATTTTATTTTTTAAAAATAACTTCCCTGAAACAATTATACAATATCTAGTTTCAAAAAATAAGTGAGATTTTTGACAACTTTTAAATTGTTTTTCTCCAACCCTAAGTGATTTTACCTTGAAATGCAATGAGGGTATTTTCTTTTTAGAACTTCTTGTTCATAGAATAGCAACCCCATCCTGTGGTATTTTGCTGAAATTGCTACTACAGGCATATTAGGGTTGAGTGTGTTTTTCATAATGGAAAAACTTTAAATGGAGATTCATTGATGTATTTATTCATTCAACATTTATTGAGCAGCTATTATATGTTAGGTGACTTTATTGGTACCAAACAACAAAAAATAAAAAATCAATATTGTAAATCTATTCTATCTCTGTTCAAATCTACACCGCAACCTAAAAGTTCACTTGA
Organism: Petromus typicus; assembly: GCA_004026965.1. NCBI lineage: Eukaryota > Metazoa > Chordata > Mammalia > Rodentia > Petromuridae > Petromus > Petromus typicus. The sequence continues at coordinate 7,959 of PVIR01001181.1, read as the reverse complement.
CTCCAACAGTTTGACCAACATATCATCTTCAAATTGCCAATCAGATCCTTTTAATTAAAATCCATGATTTGTAGTACCTTGAATCTCCTATAAAGTTTACTAAACTGGAACCAAACCACCACTGTTTGATAGCTGTAACCAGATAACATTTACCCCAATAATGATGGCCTCTTCCTCTTCTCTCTCACAGGATATCACCGATCAATACTGAATCAACACTGGTTTGGTTGGTTGTTTTTCTTTTAAAGGTTATTTCCTGTGCCTCCAAACATTTTGTTTTCCAAAACATTTTTTAAATGACTTTTCTATTTCCAAAAGTATCACATATATAAGGAGCTAGATTCAAGTGTATAGATTATGGAAACAAAAGAATTACACCTCAGTGGACTGGAAGGTACAGCTCAGTGGTAGAAGGTTTGATTAACATATGCAAGAGCCTGGACTCAATATCCAGAACCAAAACAGAACCCTTCAGAAATAGGCATGTGTGTCTTTTACTAATAAAATGTCATAATAGTCTTTGATGTACAGTTAATATTGGCAAGATGCTGTTAATAAATGAGAAACACAATTTGTAAATGAGATCCTGATGCCAAGAGGACGCTTCTGCGCAATTTCAGATAAATGTACTCTGGTTTTCTTACTAGAAAAAGAGATAATTCCATAAAAATTGATTCTCTAAAATCATCTACGTACATTTCAAAAGGCCTTAAAATATTAGGAAACTAAAATTTTCCTTTCGTTGATAAGCCACAACTTCAAAATCCCAATAAAACTAAAATCAGTAGTGATGTTAATTCTCCTTATGAGTCAGTTATTTCCTGCGGCTTACATTAAGCGATTGTACAAAAGAAAAATTGCATTTTACAGCCATAATAACCTAGTGTTTTTCAGCCTCCTCATTTCATTCACAGAAATAAATATAAATAGACATCAGTCTTATTTCAAATATCTGTAAGTGTGGACTTTGCAAACTAGAAGATGCAAGAACAAATGTTTGAGAACTGGAGGCGATGCATGAAGCAGTGGAAGAAAACGCCTGACAAAAAAAGGACAGAATAAGAGTGGAACCCAAGACCCTGGAGCAGAGACCTACAATATACCAAGTAAATAAATAATAAATAAATAATAAAATTGTGCTATGAGAATGTTAGAATTCCTCTAACTAGTACAGTCCCTCAGTCCTCAGTTCCCATCAAAAGACACGCTGAAGTCCAGTGAGATGAGCTGGAAACTCCCCCCTTCTAATGTTCCTAAATCAGTCTTACCATCTCAGATGCCAACAGACCCTGATTTATGATATCAGGCTTATGGATTTAGACTATGTAGTAATGTAAAACTATACACTTGAAACCATTATCTCTAAGTGTCAATCATTTATATGCAATACTCAATATGATCTTGCCCAACTGTGGGCTAATGAAAGCATCCTGAGCATATTTAAGGCAGACTAGCTTGAGCTATGATGTTAGGTTACGGCACTTTAAAAGCCTTTTTCACTTACTATGTAACAAGTTTATAACTGGCTTATTGGATCATGAGACCACTGCAATTTGACAATAACTGGTATATCCCAAATAGAGTCTATAATAGGTCACTTCCTAGAAATCCTTGTTCAATAAGATACCAAGTCACCATTATGACAACAGAGCATTTCAAATATGCTCAGTCTTAACTGAGATATGGCACAAGTCTAAAAGTACACCAGATTTCAAAGACAGTATGAATGTTTCAAATTTTTCAAGATTGATTACATGTTGCAATGATAACTGTATTAAATGAATTACATAAATTAACTTCCCATATATCTGTATACTGCAGTACTAGAAAATGTAAAATTAAATATATGGTTTATTTTCATTTTTATTGAACATCATTGAAATAAGAATGTATGAAGCAAGAATAAAAATAACATCACATAGAAAACACATATTCACAGTTAATCAAAGTAAGTAAAACTTGCATAACAATTAGGTCTCAAATTAGCAAGATATAAAGAAATATTAATGTGTTTTATTAGCAAGGTCACACTCACTTTAATGAGATTATTTTTGTTAAAATCTTTTTGGAAAAAGAGTCATGCAGTGAAATAGCTATAAAATATTTATCCTCTTTTTGCCACAGAACTTCACTACAAAGAGGTGTTTTTAAAGAAATACTGAGTTTGCACAAACTAATGAACACAGACATTGATTATATGTTATTCAAATTTCAGACATTATAGCATTTTATGTATCAAAATAAGGGAATATTTAAATAGATTTCATTCATGTGACATTGTTAATATTTTGCTTATATCACATTTGTTATTCTAATTTAGGAATAGATACAATAGAATCATATTATGTTAGTGTGGTTAACACTTTTTTCTTCCATATTAGCTTTCTGCTGTTGTTACCTCATTGTTGTTACAGACTTTTGAAAATTAGCATCCAGAAGTTAAGAGTTTGAAAGTTCTGATATAGAAACACATACGTTAATGACTTTGAGAGGGTCAGCATATTGAAATCTGACAGTGTCCTGTATAAGCATGATTACATCTTAATCAAAATTTTTTTAATATTTCAAGAGATTTAAATGCTAACTACCCTGACTTAATGATTATATTTGGGTATATGTATCAAATTATCAAACCATAACTAATAGATACATCCAGTTTAAATAATATTAGCTAATTTAAAATTGATCACGAATTACAGAAAGTGAAGAAAAGAGAAACAAAAATGAGTGTGTGCTATCTGCTCATTCCATTCAAGTCATCTTCTATGTTTCCACTTTCAAATCTCCTAATATTGAACATTTTAAAAATAAGGATATGAGTAAACTATATTGTTTATTTTTAATTTGATTCCTTTTATCTCACTATGTTTTTACTACCAGACTAAGTTATTACAGAAGAACACTTTAATCACACATGAACTGTCCAATAATTCTTTGAAAACACTACTTTTAATTCTAAGATAAGTGATTTATCTCTTTTGTCCAGATAGTCATATTTTCTAGGTTTTTTCTGATTGATAAGTACAAATCAGTTTATTAGATGTCCATATTTATCTCCAACTCTCATTATAACTCATATTCATTTTATTTGTTAATCACTCTGATAAAATTTAAGTAACATATTTAGAAACCTCTACTCTGGAAAAAAAAAGTCTTGTGGTTTTACATAAGTATTTCAATAGAATGATAGTAATCTAATTGATCAAAAATAAAATCTCAAGTTGATCAAACTTGACAATGACAAACACAAGTCAAAATATTCTGACTAGTGTCTGATGTTGACCATAAATAAACTTATACTTTCAGTGCTTTTCTTTAATTGACTACTGTTTAAGAGTGTGAAGCAATATTAGTTATCATCTACCCTATGCTTCACTTACCTATGTTGGCTGGTCTTTGGTCACTCCTAGGAAGAATTATCAAGGCCCAGGCACAGAAGCTCACACCTACAGTTGGCTACTGGACTGCAGGGCTTATAAATTCAAATATCTTCACTTGAAGACAATGTCACAACAAAATCAGAAAGTAAGATTCATATTTTCTACATAGTATAACTTGGTGAAGTTCTAAGGATCCCCAAAGAAATAACATAAATGTAAATTGGGAAAAGCACAGATCAATGTGCGTTGCAGACATCTCAGATTGCTCTGATACCAAGTGCTTGCCTACTTCTCTGTGTACAATTTTGTTTATTAATGACATGCTGTTGGACATGACAGTTTATTTTAGCTCCATCTAGCAGCATCAGAGCCAGCATAACTCCATCCCTGAAAAATGAAATGTCAAGGAGTAGAACAACAGAGACCAATCATTCTATGGATGTCCTTGACAATTGCCTACTTTTAATATAATACTCCTAGAAGGTGCTCAGTTGTTTCAGCTTTTACTCTCTAATAATTAATGAAATATCTTGTAGATAATCTTCAAAAGTGAACATCAGGAAAGTGTTGTCTCTCTCCCTCTTTCTCTCTCTCTCTCTCTCTCTCTCACACACACACACACGCACACTACTGAGAATCAAATGCAGGAACTTAAGCTTGCCAGGAAGGCACAAATGCCTCTGAACTACATCGCCAGCTCTCATCAAGAAAATGTTCTTAATCCTACAAGTTGGTAGAATGAGTTTTTCAACCATTAATTAATAGCTATTTTTCTTATTTAATTTAAGAATATATTATATAAAATTCAGTCACTTAAATGAGATTTACAATATATAAATATATATAATATATTATATATACACATGTATATGTAATAGAGATAAATATATTCTTCATCCACATCTATTCATTTCCTTTGATGCACTGATTTAAGCCTATTGTAACTGTTTTGCAGTGTTGTAACTTCAAAATATTCCCTAATTCCTTTCATGATTTCCTTTCAATCCATGCGTTATTTAGAAGAGAGCTTTTTAATTTTCCAAGTACATTGTGATTTTCTGAGATAGCTTTCTGATTTTCATTTCTGATTTAATTTTCCCTTGGACAGTTCACATACTCAGTGCGATTTATATTCTTGTAAATTTATTGAATTTGCTTTACTGTTCTGAATAGAGTCAAATTTTCATAATGCTCCATGTCACTTGGAAAGAATGTGCTTTGCTCTTTTTGTATTCTTCCATAAATACCAGGCAGGTCATGTTGGTAGTGCTGGTTTAACTTTTCTATGCCCCATGGGTTTGTCTGTTGACTCAGAACCTGAACGCTTGAGGAAGAAGGTTGAGATCTTCAATTTCAATAGTTGTGGCTTCATGTATTTCTCCTTCCAGTTTTCTCTGCACATATTTCACATATTTAGAAGTTTTGTCACAGCTGCAAACTTATTAAAGATTGTTATGGTTTCTGGAAGAAATGCTTGATTTATCATTTTTGTACATTTTTCTTAATAATTGATAATATTGTTTCTCTGTACTATGATTTCCTAGCCAAGCAAACTTGTTGTGATCAATATCTGGAGAACTGTAGAATTTTCCATCCACCTCTTACTTCTGTATCCTTCTTCATCAGTTGCATTTCTTTAACACAGGATGCAGTTAAGTATTGTATTTTATCCAGGCTGACAATTTCTTTCTTTGAAGGATTTAGCTCATTCACTTTCAGCATATTTATTAATATGATTTTATTCCACTATAGCATGCTTCTCCCTAAATTTGTCTCATCTGTCTTTTTAAAAATTTTATTTCATTAGTACATGTTTGTTATTCATGCAGTTTGTCTTCATCTTGGGGCATGGTTACATATTACTCCTTGTTTGCCCCTTTCCCTACCTTAGCACATATTATAGCTTACAGTGTTTACACGGATATGTTCCTGTACATGGCCTGTCCTTATTTCTCTTGTTTCCACTTCTCTTCTCCCATCCCTCTCCTGGTCCCCTTGGATCATTTTTTTCCCCTATTATACAAAATCTATCCCTTTGTCTCTTTCTATCCATCATTTATTATTTTTTTGTTCTCACTTTGTGTCACTCAAATGAGGGGTACCATATGACATACAACTATATGATTATATTTTGGGAGTGCAATATTATATTTTGGGAGTGCATCTATTTTCCTACAGATGCCTCAAATGTGTCATTCTTCATAGCCATATAATATTCCATTATATAAAGATACCATGTTTTGCTTCTCCAATAATCTGTTGACTAGTAAAAGCCTATTTCCAGGATTTAGCTACTACTAATTACACTTCTAGGAACATTGGTGTCCTACTATTGCTTTAATATGATTACTTAAACTCTCTGGGAATGACAGCTAGCAGGAGGATAGCCACACTAAGTTAAAATCCAATGAATCTGAGATTTAGCATCAAAAGAAGCAATAGACCTTCTGGAAGAAAAATAGGCAAAACACTGGAAAGTATAGGGATAGGAAAAGATTTTTTTAAACAGAGCCTTGATTGCACCAAAAATAGCAGCAAGAATCAGCAATAAGATTATACCGGACAAATGGAATCACACCTGTATGGCAAAAGCTTCAGTCAGTAAAGAGAAAAGGTATAGAATGGGAAAAAATTATCAGCTGTTCATCAAGGGACTAATATCCAAAATGCATAAACAATTCAAAAAACTTAAACCACCTAAAATCAAAGAATTAGCCAAGAAATGGACTAGAGAAATGGAGATGCACTTCACAGCAGAAGAAATAAGAATGGCCAACAAGATTCCGTGTTACTCCAGGGTGAATGGTAAAACATTAGGAAATCAAACAATAACAAATGCTGTCTGTCATGGTTATGACAAGAAAGAGACTCTCCTTCATTGTTGGTGGGATTGCAAGCTAGCGCCACCATCACAGAAATCAGCACAGAGCTTCCTCAAAGAACTGAAGTCAGAAATTTCATCTACCCTGTGTCTCTCATTAAACACCCTTCTCCATTGGTTAGGATTGAGTATTTTTACCCTGTAATTCTGATATATTAATATACTTTATGTTAAATTTTTACCAGTTGCTTTGGAGTGTACAGTAGATGTGAAATATAACTCACTATAGTATCTTCTCATGTATTTTGTCTTTTCATGTATAATGTAAAGCATTATAATGGTACACTTCAATTTTCACCCTTCCAGATGTATATTACTGCTCTTACTGAGGTATATTTTGCTTCCACATATTCATATACATCAGGATATATTTCCTTTATTTAAAATAATCATCATTTTTAAGTTTTTAAATTATCATATGGATGAATTGACTAATTTTAGGGTATGATTCCATAGTATTTAACACATACTTATATGAGTGTGACTTCTATCTTAATCAGAATATGTAAATCTTCCAAACAAAAGTTCCTCATGCCAGCATTCTCTATATACATCCTGTGATTGTGTCTAAATATGTCAACTTGATGGGACCACAGGATGCCAAGAATTTGCTTAAACATCACTCTGCATCTGTGTGTGAGGGAGAGTGTGAACGAGATGAACATGTGAAGCAGCAGCCTGTGTGTAGCAGATTGCCCTCTCTCAGAAGACTCTGTCACACCTTGGGCTTTGAACCACATTACAGCATCAGCTTTCCTGGATCCGCAGCTTGCTAATCCAGCAGACTGGGGGACTTCTCTGCTCCCATCAGCAAGACAGCCAGTAGCTTCCAATAAATTCAGAGAGAGAAGACAGAGAGAGAAAGACTACGCACATTGAGCGGCACCATGTACATGTGTCCAGTACTCCATGTGGTTTCAATTTGCATTCTCACAGTGACTAATAATGTCAGACATCCTGCCTTGTTTTAATTTGTCATTTTCCATACTGTCTATGGTGAAGTGTCTGTTAATGTTTTGCCTATTTCTAAGTTGTATATTTTCTCATTTATAATTATTTGTATATTCTGGATCCAAATGATACCTGACAAGGTATGTGATCTAAAAATAATTTATCCCATATTACCTCTTAACATTGCCTTTCACATAACAAAACATTTAATGTCGATGAAGTGTAATTGATTTTTATTAGTTATGCTTTTGACTTCATGGAGGAACTCTAAGTCCCAGTCATACAAATAGTTTTGAACCATGTCTTTTATAAAGTAAATATTAATTAATTAAAGAATAGCGTGAAAGATGAAGAAAGTTCTTTCATATTTACTTTTCCTATTCACCTAATTATATTGTGTAGGTGTGGGTCTTACATATCACTATTTTTCTTGAGCAAGAATAGTGTCTTCTAACATTTTCTGCAATGCACATTTGCAGGAGCTAGATTTTCTCTGCTCTTGTTTGTATGAAAAGTTTTCATTTAATCTTCACTTTCAGATAGTATTTCCATGGAAATAGAATTACAGGCTGACATTTTTCTACAATGCTAAAGATATTGTCCTACTATTTTCTGGCTTGTGTCTCTTTGATGAGAAGTTTACACTCATGTTTATAATCTTCTGACGGTGTGTAATGTGCATTTTTTTACTGTCTGCCTTCACGTTTTTCTTGCTCTGACTGTTTCAGCATTTGATTACAATATGCC